>JAHWGI010001033.1:0-247500 GCA_029379305.1 Frankliniella fusca | reverse complement strand
GGCAGGCGGCAGGCAACAAAGGCAGGTCGGGCCGGGCAGGTCTGGCCAGGTCGGTCCGAACTGGCAGTTCAGGTTTTGGACACTAGACACCGACACCGTCGCCGACAGCAGTGAAACGAATTTAAATTAAACGGAGATGGAAAAAACAGACTTTGATGTGGAAGCGAGCAGCGCGAGCAGCTGCTCTAGCTTTTAATCTTTAACATTTGTTGTTTATGAAGTCCTTCACGGCGGCGATATTTTAAGAGAGGTTATTTGGTGACTCAGTTGGTGTGATGGCAGCAGTGGACAGCGGGAGACGCGCTCGATTCAAAAACGAAGGCCCCCCTGCGCCCCACCGATGGGCTACTGCTCCTAGAGATCGTATACAGAAATAAATAAATTTTATGTTTGTTTGTTTCTTTTATTGATTCACATTCTATAGCTGTTTTCATTCTCGCCTAACTAACATAATTGGAACAATCTTTCTAGTATGAAATACTGACTCATATTCTGCTCAGTTTTTGAAAACCTACATACCACTTTGTAAGTTTCCAAGCAAAGTTTTATAATAATAATAATAATAATAAACTCAAATCCTTCAGTTAATCATGAGCTTGAGCAGTGTGGAGAGCATCTAGCCGTTAACAAAAATGCATCAATGTTTGTTGCACCTTACATTTCTTACTACTTTAAATATTACAATAAATGAAGACGGAAAAACTGCATCTTGCTGACACGTTTAGGAAACATTGAGGTAGCAGCATCAAGTTCTTCAATGATACAAAACCATACTGCATATTGCATCTGAAAAATTGTATGACTAGAGATAATTCTTCAACTTTGCATACTGCGGAATTGAGTAACAATCACAACTATTTTGAATTTTCAGTATTATAGACAAAACAGGTTTACATTTAAAGGTAACTACAAAACTTCTTGACAGTTAAGGTGATATTATAAGTCTTAAATCCTTGATAGGCAATGAAACTAGACGGTAGATTTTGGTTAATTAATATAAAACCTTGAAATAATACATTATTGACATGAAAACTTCTATGATTAAAATTAAACAAACTAATCATCAAAATAGTTCACTTAACTATTGTTTAAGCCAATAAAGGAATCAATAAATAATTGGAATTTAATTCCAAAACAAAAATGCCGTCTACATTAAATGTATGAGCTCACAGGACTAATGTCATCTACTGGAGCACATCAACATACAATCACAGACTCTGTTTCGTTTATGATGGGATGAGGAAACTGGGCATCTAATGTAAAAAGGATAATTCTTTTCATATTAGATTTACAAGTTTTATTGCTGTGAAAGCATGCCTGTCAAGCAAAAGTGCCTAGCCTAGATTGACAGGTAAACAAAACTTATTTTGACTTAAGAAAAATTTTAAAAAATCATTGAAATTTACAGTCTTTTAAAAGTTTTCAAAAAGAAAAATAATTTGGAATATTGTATTGCTTTGTATACAGGTTTCACAGCCCCTCCTACAGCCTCATCATTAACTCTTCCACTCCCTCTCTCACAGCGCTAGGTACTCTTTAGCTTCCACGGCAATCCTTTACATCCTAATTATTCACACTGGTCATTGCTCGATTTCTCCTTTTTTCTTTAATGAAGTGGAGAAAGAGCAGGAGCTCCATCCCTTTGGTATCAATTTATTATTCTCCTAAAGAAAAGTTTCCACAGCCCTCAAACCTTTTGCTAAAGTACACAGGAAACTAAAATTGTGCTAATGTACAAAATGCTGCTGCTAGGTATCAAATCCCCCATTAAGATAGTTGCAAAAACAAAGTCATAAATGCGAGACAGCATCTACTGTTCTTCTATTTATTGGGTACATGGTTACCCTTAGCAATAAATTCAGTAGTGATGTTTGTAATAAAACAATAAACGGGGACAAAAAGTTACTTTTGTCACTATTAATATCACATGTAGACCCACTTTGCTGTGTTTCCACGTTGTACTTCAGAATCACCCAACACTAGCGTCATATCTATGGAAATTATTTGTTTAGAATTTTGAAAACAGAGGAACAGAGTGTAGACTGGGAAATATTCGCGCCACTTAAATATAACTTTGGTATTCTTTACCCCCTCACGAAATGTCTTGTAAATTGTGCAGTATGAGCGCACGTTTATACAACCGTAATCAAAGCGTCGACGGGTGCCTCACAAACTAATCAAACTGTTGACTTCCCTTCAAATCACACAACATCATAATACTTATCATCCTTTCACTAAAGGAGAAAACGCAACACAAGCAGTGCAGGGTCGACTTCAACGGTCCAGTGCAGGGTACAGGGCAGGGCCGGCCTACGATGGGCGTCATGAGGGTGACGCTTCCCACTGACGCTGCTGCTGCTGCTGCTGAGCCTCACCCTGCTCGTCAGTCTGAGCCTGAGCTTGCGCTGAAGCTGGTGATGGGCTTGTCCGCGGGGCTCGCAGGCGCTGGGCCAGATGGTCCAAGGTCTTGCCAATCGCCCGCAGACGCTTCTCCACACTGGTCGTGCTCAGGATGCCGACCTGTGACGAAGGAAACGTATTACTCATCACTCTTGTCGTTGCGAGAGTCAAAAGTCGCCCTGTGACAACGCGGCACGCACCTGCAGCTGGGGGCCGAGAGGCAGCACGGCCAGCAGGTACCACGTCCACCTGGGTCCATCGCAGCTGTTCTCCCAGCCGTCCTCGACGTCGGGCATCACCCCAAACGAGCGTTCGATCTCGTCGCGCAGCTCGGGGCCCATGGACGACAGCCAGAGCTCGCTCTTCGCCCGCACCAGCCCGTGGAGCTGTCGCACACCTGGGGAGAGGGGGGCAAAGGCAGGACCTCGTTAGAGGGAGACAGGACAGAGTGAGAGGCTGGGGCGAGGGGGAGGGGAAACAACTCTGAATTTTGGACTACACATTTTGAAATTTAAAGTAAATTTTCTTGAATTTGTGTGAATATTTATAGAATTTTTGAGAATTGTTACTAAAATTTTACCTCTTTTTTTTTTAATTTTCCAGAATTTTTACGGGATTTTGTGAATTTTTCTAATTTTCTCTGGTATGTTCAGAATTTTCCTGAATGACGAGGTGTACAAAAATTTCAGAGTCGGCCTGGGGTGAGGGTACTCACCAGGCAGGCGCTCGGCGGAGGTGGGCTCGTCCTGGAGCAGCTGCACGTTGGCCACGTCGTAGCCGTCGCGCTCGCCGCGCTGCAGCACCCGAAACCGCCGCGATCCGAGCGTGCTCAAGATGGACGAGCCGTCGCACATGCGCACCAGGTCGCAGATCTCGAGCAGCGTGCCGTACTCGGCGTACCTGGGGAACAGGACAGAGGCCGAGGGATGAGTGTGGAGACCAGGGCAAACAAGAGTGAGGGCTCCTGCGGCCGCAGGGCAGGCCTGTGGACTCACCTGTCGGGGCCGCCGCTGCGGTACACGCAGGCCGCCATGCCGAACGTCCTGGCGCCCGACTCGACGCACCGCCGCACCATGAGCCGGTAGCGGGGCTCGTACACGTACAGCGGGCAGGGCACGCCGGGGAAGCCCGTGGTGCACACGAAGATGGGCACGGGCAGGCCCATGGGGCAGGCGCCGAGGCCGGGGGCGGCGCCCGGGCCGCGGCGGACCGCCATGAGGGGCCCCACGGGGATGGGGACGGGGCCCTGCTCCGACAGCTCCTGGGCGTGCGTGACCTGGCGCTGGGCCAGCTCGCGGGGGGCCGCCTGCAGCAGTGCCGCCTCCACCCACTCCGTCACGCTGCGGGGGCTGGCCGCCACGTACTGCGCACAGGCACGAGGGGGTGGCTCAGGTTAGGCGAGGTCGTGGTCGTGGACGACAATTCCTGCTGCAGCATCCTGCAGCATTATCCTGCTGCGAGCCGCAGGGCATGTACTCACCTCCGACAGGGACGTCATGCAGAGCGGGCACGAGAAGCTGTAGTCGAGGCAGCGGTCCAGACACATGCAGCAGTAGGTGTGGCCGCACGGCGTGGTGACCGGCTTCCACAGCGTCCGGCAGCAGAGCACGCAGTCCAGCTCCGAGTGGTCCACCAGCCGGGGGTCCACGACCAGGGCGTCGCCGGGGGGGTCGCGCCCTTCCAGTCCTGAGCGGGATCAAAGCGTTAGAGGGTGGGGTGTTCTCTGATAGACCGACCCATCGTACCTTGCTAGAACCCGTACTCACTTTTAATCTTCTCGACGTCCTGGAACACGCGGTCGAGCAGCGTGTCGAGGTAGGGGTCCGTGGGCGCGGGCACGCCGCTGAGGTCCTGCAGGTGCTGGTGCTGCGGGGGGCCGTGGCTGAGCCCGTTGGCGCCGGCGCGGCTGACCCCCCTGCCGGGGCCCCTGCCGCCGCCGCCGCCGGCTCCGCGGGCCGCCACCTTGGGCTGCGCCTGCATCCCCACCGCCGCCGAGCAGTCCTCGTCGCTCGAGTTGTCCTCGCAGTCCGAGGAGCAGGGCGGCGGCGCGCGCCACGCCATGCCCTGGAGGCGGCTGAGGCCGTGGCCGAGGCCCATCCCCAGGCCGGACCAGTGCGCGCCGCGGCTGCCGCCGAGGCCGGCGCGCGCCGCCGAGCGGAGCCCCGCGGCCGCGGCCGCCCGGGAGCGCGGGCTGCAGCGCGCCGAGAGCAGCCGGTGCAGCACGCGGGTCACCTCGCCGCGCACCGCCTGCGGGCCCTGCGGGCCGCGCTCCAGCGCCGCGCACGTGCAGAACGCGCACAGGGCCTCCTCGTAGCGGCTGAGCGCCGTGAGCGCCGCGCCGCGCCGGTAGTGACCCTGCAACAGGACAACGCGTTCGGCTCAGCATGCTTGTTCTCCTCGCCCTGTCCTGTCTTTCTCCGAGGCGGAAACAGCTTTGAAATTTTTGAACACCTTTTAAGTCAGAAAAATTTTTGAACACCTTGTAAGTCAGAAAAATTCAAGAAAATTCAGAAAAATTCAGAGAAATGTAGGGAAAGTTCAGGAAAATTCACAAAATTTAACGAAAATTTACAAAATGTGAATACCAAATTTCAGAGTTGTTTCCCCTTCGCTCTCTCGCACCCACACGGCAAACCCCACGAACGAGAGAGAGGAAAGCGCTCTCCGGGAAAACTCGACAAGGCAAGCCCTCGCAAGAATGCGCGCCCGGCCGGCCCTCCTTGCTTGTACCAGGCTGGCCTGGCCTGGCCTATGGCCGCGAGGTCTCGGGCGCCCAGCCGATTGATTCAGAGGATCGCGCTCGTACCTCCGTCAGTGTTGCACCTTAGAGCGGTGCCCTATGCTGGACATGGCAGTGCCCATGCAGTACCGCATGTGTGGGACGGGGACAGGTGTACGAAAGAGATCTACGGAGTCGGTGCGGTCAGGTGTACATGTACATCTCGTGAGACGAGGTGCGGGAGGGTCCGGGAGGGTCCGGGCGGAGTAAAGCGGACGGAACCGGACCGCGGCGGATAGACGAACGTGGACTGGACCCTGACTCTTGCGGCACGTGCAAGAGGTCTCGTGTGCGGTCGCCTATCGCTAAACCGCACACTCCCTGCCCTGCCCCGCCCTGCCACGCCGGCCACGCCCCGCCGTCCGCCGGCTGTTGTCGTCGGTCATTTGCCTTATCGCCAATACGATTGTCATAGGAGGGTCCGGTCCGCGGTCCGGCCCGGCCCGGGCCACTAATCTGCATTTCGTTTCTTTTCCCCCCTTGTTTAATTTCCCAACACAGTCGTTTTTACTAGGTCCGCAAGGCGATGCATCACTTCACTGTGGCTATATAGTGTTGCGACACGACAAGGCGAAAGTAATGGGGTGTACTGCATGCGTGTGGGCCGGACCGGCCGTGGTCGAGAGCCGCGCCACCAGAGTCGCCAGCCAGTCGCTGCCCTACCCCGCACCCCGCACCCCGCAACCGCCGTGCCGATCTTTTTGGTTACGTCAAGAAGGCCCGTTTACACTTGCGTGGACCCGGGCGGCAGGCGGCAACGGGCCCGGGCCACAGTCCCAGGCCCCAGGCGGTGGCGGGCCGGGCCTGCCTTCACTACACCACACCACACGACCCCCAAGGTCCCACAAAACTTGATCTCGAATCACCAGTCATCGTTGGATCGGCACAGAATCGCCATAATTATAACACTGAGTGCCCGTGTGTGTGTATGTGTAAGTATTTGCGTATGTGTGTGTGTGTGTGTGTCTTTATACTTTATCCCTCCCAGCGCTCCAAATTGACTACTCCAGCCGCGGCGTTCCGACCACTGCTAGCGGTTAGTTTTCGTTGATTGACTCGTGATTGGTCGTCCGCGGCGTCCTTGGCTGCGAGATGAGGACTGTCGCAGGGTAAGAGTGTCATGGAGCTGACGAGCTGACGTGACGGGCTGACGAGCTGACGCCGGCCGTGTGCCCGGTGCGGGTCGAGGGACCCGTCCGCCGCCGTCCGCGCAGGCTGGGCCCCGCCCCCGGCCCCGCCCCCGGCCCCGCCCCCGGCCACGGCCCCGGCCACGGCCACAGCCCCCGGCGGCCCGCGCGTTACGTTGCCCCGGGTTAGGTAACAAAACTGAAGCTCAATAAAGTTTGCTACCCCCAAGGTTAAGAAAGCTCCGCTGGCTGCCAACCTAATCCATTTACAAGCCGGGCAGGGCGGGCAGGCTGGGGCGGGGCGGGGCGGGGCGAGGCCGGGGTAGGATGATGATGAGCAGGGGGAGCGCGGGGGTTGCCGGCCGTCGGGTCGGGCAGCCCGCGGGTAGTGGCGCGGCGAGGGGTGGGGTTGGGTTGAGGGGATAGATGCTCGCGGTTCGCGGAAGGTTGCTCTGGGTGATAAGCGCGGACCTCGCTGCGGTGTGGTATAACAAGCGGGGCGGGGCGGGGCGGGGCGGGGCGGGGCGGGGCGGGGCGGGGCGGGGCGGGCGGGGCGGGCGGGCGGGGCGGCTGCAGGGCGCACCAGAGCACGGCGTTGCGCTGCTGCGTCGCCATTGCGCCACTCGCGGGCACTGCAGCGCACCGCTGCTGGGCGCTGTGCCGCATTGCAACTGCACCGGCGCATTTGCTGTGTGCGCGCGCCAGGCACCAGGGGGCGCCCGCAGCGGAGGGCGTCCTGGGCACGGCGGGGCGGGGCGGGGCGCAGCGGGGCGTTCCGGGGCCCAGCGGGCTCGCGTACGTAATACACAGAGTGCACTGCGCATTCCCCGCGGCTGGCCGCGCGCCCTGCTCTGACCTGACAGGAGCGCCCTTCGCAGAGAGCGAGTCCCTCAACACACATTTGACAGGAGGGCGCGACGCAAATTAAGCAACAAAAAGGATTCTAAAAACAACAATTATAAAATAGTATATAACGCTTGAATAGTTTGTGAGTCGAGCATGTGCAGCTGTGTATTGATGTCAAGTGGACTGTACGATGATGGACGTCCTTGTTTAGGGTCCAACACAGCGGTGTGCGTGGTTATTCATGGTTTTCAGGCACGGTCGGACCGGGACATACGCGAGCGTCGCGATCCTAATCTCACGGGCCCCACAGCACACCTCTGCTCGTTACGTAAATGTCGCGAGGCCCAGTTGAAATTCAACAACTAAGTCCTGCTGCGGCGCATTGCGCGTCATCGAAGGAACGCCTCGCCCCACCCACCGCGCCCAACCCGAGATAACGAATCGCTTGTGGGTTCAGAGCTTGTAGTTTTCGTGCGTGCGAGAACGCTCGAGAAAAAAAACTTCTGTGGCCTGTGGCGCAATGCTGCGCAATGCTGACGAACTTAATTCATAGGGCGTTGTGGGACAGTCAGTCACATTTTACAACGTCTTAACTAGGACTGACAACACGGGGCCGAGCTTGGCCGGGGCGAAGCCTTCGTCAAACTCGATCGCACGCAACAGCAGCAGCAGCAGCGCATTTCAGGAGCCAGAGTCTGGCCCCGCGACCAGGACGCATCCACCTGTCAGCCCTGGAGGCTGATTCCGAAATCTTACTCTCTCTTGCCCCATGAGTGCGGCCGACGGAGAGGACAGAGAGGCGAAACTACGATGTGCGGAATCGCGCTCTACTGCTCGGCCCGGCTCGGCCCGGCTGTGTGTGGGTAAGGCATGTCATTCGCATTGTCATTCAAAAAGATGATCGTTAAGATAGCGGCCGCGAGCGCGCGAGCCGTCCAGAGCGGGGCGATGCTTTACGACCACCGCGCCGGTCCGGGCCGCGCAGCCGGGTGGAGCTGCTCGCCATTTGGTCGTACGTAACAAGCATCAGCGCGCGGCACATCCTCACCCGGCCCCGCCCCGCCCCACCCTCAGGGGCAGAGAGAAGCCCTTGTCCCTGCCTACCGCAACCCCGGCCCGGCCCACGGACAAGTAGGTCATGCTAGGGGTCGCGCCGCATCCGTCGCGACGGCCGAGCCCGCCGAACCGGCCCCTCCCTGCCCTGCCGTCTGATTCCGAAGATCGCTCTCTCGCCTACTGCGTCCTTGTCGCACTCGTGGGGCCCTGCCATTCCAATATTAGGCACCGGCATAGGTGCAACAAGGACGGAGAGTGATATCTTCGGAATCATGCGGCTGGTCCCTGCCCGGTCCCGCGGCAGCTGCAGCAGCACTGCACGGAAAAAACTTCGTCTTGGTTTTCAAGCAGCCCCGAAAACCCTGTGTATTTTCTCCATAAGAGCTGCTTGGTTTTTCCAAAACTGCTTGGAAACCAGGACGTCGTTTTTTCAGTGTGCACTGCTGTCGCGGCCGCCACTGCCACGCCCGCTCCACCCCCCCCCCCACCCCACCCCCCCGCGCGGCTCTCAGCGTCACCGATATTATTTCCCGCAGTGTATACTGCGAGTGCGGGTATGGTCCGCTCGGGGTGTGCTCACCTTCCCCCAGGCGGGGCGCAACCGCACGGCCTCGTCGGCGTCCTGGAGAGCGAGCTGGTGCCGGCCGCTGCAGTACAGGGCGTGCGACCGGTTGGAGCGGAGCAGCGGCGAGGCGGGAGCTGTAACAGAACCAGGAGGAGCAGCGAATCAGTCGGCGAGCAGTGGCGAGGCGGAGTGAGGTGGGACGGGGCAGAGAGACTTGACGGGGTGCGCGCGAGGACGAGGGAAGACCCCGCCATCAGAGCAGAGCCTTCGCACGGGACGGACAGGGGACAGGGACCAGGGGACGAGGGGACCACGGCAGAGAACCCGCGTGACGCAACCGCAACTCCATCGTAACAATATGTAAGCAGTCGAAGGGTACTTAACTGAAAAAAAAATGTGTGCACCCGCCGAAAAAAAAAAATTCAGAAAAATCCAGATAAAGATGAAGAACGCAGTCAAGAAAAAAACCTAAAAAAAATCCGACAAATTTCGAAAAAAAAGAATATAAATAAAAATAAAAATCAGAAAATTCAGAAAAAATCAAGGTAAACAAGCAAGAATATAAGTAAGAAAAGTAAAACAATCAGTATACGTTCGTTTTTGTGGTAAAGTACCCTTCGAGTACAGCCCCAACCCAGGCCGGCCCATCCCTGTCCAGCGTGTGCGACGCCCACCAGCCTAGCACTTCACCAGCGCAGCTCGCCCGCGATGATTCACTATCATTAGACAGAAACATGCAGGCAGGCCAGGCGCCTCTCCACAACCCGTCGACGTACAGGCCGCATGAGACGCGAACATTCAAATCATAGCATTTCCATTGAATGGGACAGAGACCGACACCTCGCAAAGCCCCGAGCCGGCCGGGTGCCGGGTATCTGCGTGTGAGAGATGCACGGCGGCGCCACACAGAAGTACATCAAGTCGTCGGAAGGGGACACGGGGGACACCCGCAGGGATGAGCGAGCGCGTCGGCGTGCGTCAGCAGGTCGGGATCACGTGCCACGTGCTCACACACGTTCGGCAGACACCGAGGATTCGGCACGTGGCGGCCGGCCACGGGGGGGGGGGGGGGGGGGGTATGGTTTGCAAGGAGGAGGGAGGCAGACATATGAGCACCCGCACGCGGGCGGCTCGTCGGCGCGTTGAAGCGGATTGGTCGTGGTCGTTCCCTCTCCGCGCTCTCCGCCCGCGAGCGAGCCGCGGCTCTGGAAGCCACACGTACTTTTTTTCGGGTCGACAAGTGACGTTTTTCAGCCAGGCCACGAGTCCTTGAGCCCGCCCCCACCCCCTCTCCCTCTCATGCAGCGGGGGGACCAAGGGGGAACCAAGCAAGCGCGAACGATTGCATAACAGCTTGGTTTCGGGAGGGGGAGGGGGCTCGGTCGGGTCGGGCCGTCGGGCCTAGAGTCAGTCCCCACTGAGCCGGCCGCAGGAGCGGGGTGGGGGTGGGGGTAGGGAAGGAAGGTGTTGGACTCGGCATCAGGCCTACGAGAGGCCCCCTAGGAGCCCCCGCCCCCCCCCCCCCTCCACGCCGCCCGCGACGCGAAGCGCGCGCGCAGGCAAGTGCCACTTGTCTCGCAGCGCCGCGTCGAGCCGGAGCGGAGCGGAGCGGTGTCACCTGAGCTCCACGCCGAGCTGGTCGCCGCAGTGACGCCCGCGGCGACGCCCTCCCCCCTCCCCACCCCACAGACACGCCCGCGAATCTATGCAAATCATTGCACCATACGGGAACCGTGGGCACCCGAAACGCGTAAGCCTCTTTCGCCTGCGTATCAGCCACCCCGCCAGCAGAAATCATATGCCTTTGCATTGGGGAGTGGTCGACCCCCCCCCCCCCCCCCGCCGCCACAGTGGCTTGGCGTGGCACAGCAGCGTCGCGTGGAGCCCTCCGCCGCCGTGGCCGCCAACGAAGGTCAATGTCAGATGCAGGCGCCCGCTCTCCCCTCCCCTCCCCTCCCCGTCCCGTCCCGCCGCGCCGCCCCTTCGACCACTCCGGTCCGGTCGCACTTTCCCCGGCGCCCCACGCGCCCCGCCCCGCCCCGCCGTCTCCTCTGCAGATGCGGCCCGCGCCACCGCGCCACCTGTGGTAGGGAGGAGGGAGGCGTCGCCTGGGTCAAGATCAGCGCCGCGGGGCGGAGCGGCGGGGCGGCGGGGGACAGCGGGGCTCGCGAAGAGGAAGTAGTAGAGACATGCCTACACGGCTTTCGGGCGGTGATGCTCGGCGCCTGCGGACACGCGCATAGCCCAGCCCGCAGAGCGGTGCCGTACATCCCGGCTGCCTAGCGGCGCGCTGCAACGTACCGTAAGAGCGCTCTGCACCAGACTGAGCCGAGAAGCGAAGGGATTCGGGGCGGGGACTCCAGAAGATCGCTCTCGTGCCTCCGTCCTCGTCACACCTATGGTGCTGGGGGAGTCATAGGCCCCAGAGTGCGACAAGGATGGAGGGAGGCGCCATGGCGATCTTCGGAATCAGTCCACTGCAATGTCCTCTGCTCCGCCGCCCTATACGTCTGCTGGTCCTGCGGATCTCGATTCTCGATGCTCGACTTTGTGGCCCGGGCCGGGCAGGATCTGCTGCGGGAGCGACACACCGGCACAGCACACGGCCGGCGGGAGGGCAGTTATGTAAGGCCGCCGGTGCAGGTGGCCCGGACCCGGGCCGGCGGGCCGGTGACAGGGAGCAGCGGAGCAGTGCCCCGGCCGTCCTGCCCCGCCCCGCCCCGCCCCGCCCCACACCGGCAAACCCGAGCTCTGCACACACGTGCACTATGCACGGCGGTCAGCAAGGATAGTGGCGCGAAGCAGGGCATGGATGGAGCGACCGCGCTGGACAGGACAGCCGGCCCCGAGGTGGTCCCCGGCACTGCTGAACTGCCCCGCAGCACCTGCCCAGCGCCACGCGCGTTGCAGAGCAGCACAGCAGCCATATCGCAGAGAAGAGGAAACAACTATAAAACTTTTGCACACTTCATAATTCAGGAAAATTTAGAGAAATTTAGAAAAATTCAGGAAAATAATTATTATTTACAAAAAAAAATATGTAAACTTCTTATTGCAAAAATTCAATAAAAATTCAGAACAATTCACTACACTTCACAAACTTTGTTCGCCAAGATTCCGAGTTGTTTACCCCTCGCGCGGAGGTGTCGTGTGTCGTCGGCGCCTCATCAGCGAGGAGAGCGGCCCGGTCCGTGGCCCGTCCCGGCCCGGCCCGTCCGGGAGCGGCGCGGCAAGTATCGCCGTCCATTCATTCGGATCACATTTGCATTTTCTGACAGGTATAGCGCGCCGCGGGGATGGCTCTCTGCGCCGTTGCGCCGCGTGCGGGGGGGGGGGGGGGGGGGAGGGGGCTGGGTGGAGCACAGCACTTTCAGGATGTCATGAGGAGAGCGTTTTTTTTTCGTCGGAGAAGGACGACGTCATCTGGCCATACAGCATGCAGTCAGCCCGCGGGCCCGCAAGCAGTATACGCTCTCATTGGTGACAACGGCCCGGCCAGCCCAGTTCCCCGGCGCCCGCAGAGCCGCGCCCGCATTACGGACGTACTGTAACACGGTTACCTGCAAAGTTACGTGACGCCGCACCGTGTCCCGTCGGGCGCGGCAGCAGGGCGCGGTGCCTTGCTGCAGGGCGCGGGGCGGGGTGCCTGGTGGCTGCCCCGGCCGCGGGCGCGGGCAGCAGCGGCAAGGGGGTCACGGCCAGATGCAAGTGCAGGTGCCGCAGCTCAGCCACCCGGAGCGGCGGGGCGTGGTGGGGCAGAAGCTAGAGCAGAGCAGGTCGGAGCCCTGCCACGCCGCGCCACGCCACGCCACGCCACCGCCGCTTATGTAACCTCAGGCTACGGGGGCCCAGCGCAGCCCCCGCCCCCCTCCACCGCCCGGGCCCGGGCCCGCCCGAGCTCTGCACAGCACGCCCCCCCCCCCCCCCACCCGGGGCCCCGATGATCCTTGTCGGCCGCGCGCCAGCAGGCCGTGGACCCCAAGCCCGCAGCCGCAGCCCATAGAGAGATGGCGATTAATCAATTGAATAAAATAAAAACCTCCCGCAGAATTAAAACAACAACAACAGGATATTAAGCAACACAACGACTTCGGAGGGCACTCAGCCGACAAAAAAAACACAAAGCCAGGTTGATACTTTGGTTTTTTGCAAACTCCAGCCCATTCTACGCCTTTACACGCTTCTGCCCTCTGTGCTGTGACTGGAGTGGCGATGAAAATACGTTCCGATTTTCGACGTGGGCGGTACGAGCGACGGCCCTGACCGGGCCCGGGCCCGGGGCCCCCCGTGGGCTGGGGGTCCTGCTGCTCGCAGGCTGGTGATGGCCCTGGCGCACACAAGCCTGATCACCTGTTGCAAAGGCGGGAAGCCCTACGCATTTCGAGTGGCCGGTGGGGGGGGGAGGAGGAGGAGGAGGACGAAGGAGAAGCAGGGTGTGGGCGGATAGGTAACATCACGCGGGTGGTGGTGGCGGCGGGGCTATTGAGCTGGTCAGTTGGGCCGCAGCCGGGCGCGCGCGCGCGCTGGACGCGGTGGCAGGACATACATTGTCGCCCCGCCCCGCCTCACCGCGCCCACCCGCCCTGAAACGCGACACCCCACCTGATGCCATGTGAACAACAATCCGCTGGGAAAATTGGTCCATTACGTAAGCGACTGCTTACTAAACTCCGCGGACACGATTAGACAACGACGTGGATGCGGCGGCGCGGTGAGTCGCGGTGAGAACTGCCGAGTCACCGGGGAGCGCTCTACGGTGACAAACAGGTGTATCATCTCCAGCTGCGGTGGTCCGTAACTTCACACAGTAAAAGTGCCCCACGATGCTCATGCATCGATCGAATTGTAACGGCTAACTCACGGGCGACTGACTAAACATCTGGAATACGTTTCCAGAGACTGTATGATCATTTAAATTTTGACGACCCATACCTTTCCATTTTATGAATAATATCAACTTGTCACGTTATCGTACCAACGCAAAACAAAGTTATGTGAAGTTACAAACTCCTGACCTCCAGGGTCCATGGACAGCTCGTCACCTCTGCCAAACGAGCAGGTGGCCGCCGTTAAACATGGGATATAAAATGTCGATTCTCAATTGATGGCCCGCCCGGCCCGGCCCGGCCCGGCCCCAGCCGCGAGATAGCGGGAGCAGGCCTGGAGAGGCTGTCATCTTCGCCACGGACACGCTGGTGAGCGGCGGTGGATGCTGTGACAGAACTGGTTTTGCACCAGGAACATAATTTGAGCGATAGTGGGGGCGGCCGGGTGCTGGGCGCGGGCGGGGCGGAGCGGGGCGGGGCGGAGCGGGGCGGGGCGGAGCGGGGCGGGGCGGTGCTGCAAGGTGCTGGTGGTGTTTCGTACGACTTGCATTATTACGTGGCGGGCGGCGGCGGCGGCGTCGAGTCAACGCGAAAAGAGGGCAGGCAGGAGGGCAGGCGGTGCGGCGGCCGGGCCCGAGCGCAGGGTGGGGCGGGGCGGGGCGGGGCGGGGCGGGGCGGGCTGGAGGGAGTTGCCCAATGAAGTTGCGCGCGCCACGCCACGCCACGCTCCGGCCCCCGTGATCCCTGATCCCTGCCGGGCTGCGGCCAGGCGTCTGTAATCCCCTTGCCTCCCGATTCATCCTCATCCCGCCCGCTTTACTCCGCTATGTGGCTCTTGCATCACACCGGGATCACCTTGTCATCGGAGATCACGTTATTCTTACACGGTTGTTCTTCCCTCGAATCGTTTCGGCCAGCGGTGGATCCAACGGTGACGCGGTGGTGGGAGTGATTCGTCAGTACCGGCATTTGCGCGTTATTCGACAGCAGTGTTGACGTTTAATGGCGAAAAAGTAAAACTTTTCCGTTTCATAATCGCCCGCGTAAGAAGGAAAAACATGCCACACTGCGAAGTGTACAGAGGGGGGCCACTTCCATGATGGGGTCTGATGGAGGAGGGCGGAGCGGCAATCAATTAAAATTATTACGGCTTCCTAAACAAAACACGCGCCGTTTAAGTGGTCCATGAATTATTTTTTTTCCTTTTAGGTGGGGGAGGGGGCGTTTGGGGGGTCCACCGCGACGCGGCTGTACTGGTGAGGCGGGGAAGGGAGGAGGGGGTCCCTGTGCCCGTGAGCCGTCGTCCGTACCGCGAGTGCTGATGGCCAATGGGACCATTATATAACGAAACGCGTGGGGCCAGGCCGGGCCAGGCCAGGCCAGTCGTCGCGTGGCCTACCCTCGAGCACCTCGCCGACCTCACCTCACATCCAGCCAATCTGCAGCCAGGCCGCCTCCGGCCAGCAGGGCCTTATCAGCGGCGAGGTGCGCAGCCGTGCGCAGCCGCCGGGCCTTATCACCTGAGCCCGCCTCTCCACACGAAATTTGGCAATAGAGCTTGATCCTCTGTTGATACGCGCCATATTGCGCGAACCACCCCCGCCCCCTCCCCAAAATATATCGCCCTCGCCCACTGCCACCCCTTTACTCGTCGCGGAACTTTGACGGGTACAGTGTCACAGTTCAGACATCGTATGGTCATCGTGTTTCCGTGCGGGTCGACGTGAAATGCGCAGAACATAAATTGACGCTGCAGCCAATCTATTTAGTGGCGCGACTGCCTGCTTCTCGGAACACCGCGAGGGGCGGGGCGGGGCGGGGCGGCCGCTGACGCCATTCTCCGGACCAGCCGGCCGGTCGGGCCGCGGGCCGCGGGCCGCGCCCCAGCCGTACCTCATCCGGCCGGGGCGGGGCGGGGCGGGGCGGGGCGGGCGCGCCCCTCTCCTCTCCTCTACTTCTTCGCGATGATTCTGTCCGGTCGCCACGCCGGGCCACACCCGGCTACGCCTCGCCACGCGTCGGTCACGGCTGTTTCCGCGAGGATCGCTCTCGTATCTCTGTCCTTGCCGCTCCCACGGTGGAGCCCCCCCGCCCGCGCCCGCGCGTGCTGTATGGCGATGCCCAATAATAGGTGCGACAGGGAAGGAGTATCGCGAGCGTTGTTCAGTCGGCCAGGCCGGACAGGAGGGGCAGGGCCGAGCGGTCGATCGCTGCACCACCGCCTCGCCTCCGGGCCTGGCCGGCTGCAGCCGCGCAGCTGCTGACGCTGACGATAAAGGCTGCCGACTTAATCGAAAGAGCGCTCTCCTCGCCCTGTCTCTCTCGCGCTCATGGGCTTCGTCGTATAGGTGCAAGAGAGACAGAGCGAGGAGAGCGCTCTTTGGAATAAGTCGGCTGTGCAGCTGCAGCCTCAGGCCACTGCCCCGCTCACTGCAGAGCCTGCCCGCCACAGCTCAGCGGCCCGCCGCGCCGGGTGGGGCCGCTGCAGGGTGGCTCAGCCCGTAAGGGCCTCGCTGCGGCCGCCCCGCCCCGCCCCGCTCCACCCCACCCCGCCCCGCACACCGCGCCGTGGTCTATTTCGGTCCATGTTGTTCGGGCGGGCGCCATGAGGAAGACGCGGCACCGTGGCCGCGGGGCACGGCCGGCAGGGCCTGGCCGTCCGCGCCGAGCCGCGCTGCCGACGACATTGTCGCCGCAGCGGCCCGCCGCGACGTAGTGTTGGCAACCGGGCGGGCAAGACATCTTTTGTCTCTCTTTCCAACTCATCTGACGCTAAACAGAGGGAGAGAGAGACAGACAGAAGATGTCGGGCAAGACCCTTGCCCGTTGCCCGCCCGGCCCTCGGCCCGCCCGATTGCCAACGCTACACCGCGACGCCCGGCGGCGGGGCGCCTGCGGTGCAGGCAACCCCCGCACACGCGTGACGGCGTGTTGCCTACACCACGCAGCCCGAGCGGCCATACCTGTCACATACGCTGCATACGCCCACGCCCGTTAATTAGGTTATTCGCAGTTGCGCGACTATTTTCTCTGTCGTCACACAGTACGGCAATGACACGGCCGTCACACAGTCCTCTCCCCGCCCCGCGGCACCAAGCAAGGTGATTTCGAACACCGTTTTCTGGTTCCTCTCTCTTGCTCCTTATGGCCGTGCCCAATGAGTGCAACAAGGAAGGAGCGACGAAACCAGTGTGCGGAATCACCCTACAGTGTAACGTGACGTGACGGCCGCGCGGCGACTACAATCGCTTGTAACGTGAAGCTGCTGGGCGCACCTCGCCACTGGGCGATTTGAGAATAAATCACCCAATGATGACGGATCGATTTTCTCGCAATTATAGACACTGACACAAACGGGATAATAACCGCGCCATCGCGGCCGCTGATCGGCGCGCGCGCGGCTCAGGATCCGGCACGACGCCGCGTCTCCAGCCGCCGCGCGCCGCCACTGCGGTTCGATTTCTCGCCCGGCGCAGCGATTAAACGGGCGTAATAGCTCCGCAGAGGTGTTCGCCAGTAAGTGCCAAATTATTGACGAATTAGAGCACGATACAACAAAGGAGGAGGGGCAGAAATTTAAATGAGCCTGCGCCGCCCGCAATCTAGGGTCGTGTTGTCCAAAGTTTCAGTCCAGCAATAGCTAAACATTATCGATCAGCGGGAAACAACTCTGAATGATTTTGGTGTACAAATTTGGTGATTACTGTTAACTTTTATGAAATCTTTGTGATTTTTTTGTCAATTGTTATTGAATTTTTGAGAATTTTCGCTTCAATTTGAAAAAAAATTTGTCTATATTTTTTCTTAATTTTCCTGATTTTTAAAAATTTATTTTTTATATTCTTTTTTTAATTACGAAGGGTGCAACAATTTCCGAGCTGTTTCCCCCCGGAACATTATTTGCACGTGTGACTGGTAGCTCTCAGGGCACTCCATAGCGGGGCGGCCACCGCGGACCGAAATATGTTGGGCACAAATCAGTATGAGTATGAGTCTTACTGGACGCGAAACGTCGCGAAGAAGACGCGGTGGGGAAGTTTACGGGCCGCGCGCGCGGTTATTCCAGAACGTGTGACGTCTCGCGTGAGTCGCCTTCGGTGGTTCCCACGTTGGTGAGTGCCCCGCCCCGCCCCGCCCCGCCAGGCCCCGCCCCGCCCCGTGCCGGGAGGCGCGCCACTCCTTAACTAGACTCATCGACCAGAGAGGTGTCTGTCCTGTCATGTCCAGGGCGGGGCGGGGGCGGCCCCGGGCCCGACCCGCGGCGGCTTTTCCGGCGGCAACGCCCCGATCCACGCCATTATGACCTCATCGCACTGTACAACAAACCGGCCGCCGGCGCGCGTGATGCCGACAACACAAGCAAACACACTATACTCGCGCACTCGATAAATAATAAAATGACTCTGAGACGTGACCACAGTGTGGCCGCCGTCGCTGGTCCCGCAGTTTATTCGGCGGCGACCCGGCTGCCTTATCACTTGCCTCGGAGGAAAATGCGCGCGCGCGCGCGCGTAAGCGTCAAGTGTCGGCGGCGGCGGCGCGGGGTGGGCGGGAGGGGCCGGGCCAGGCCTGGGAGCTGGTGACGTGGCCCCTCCCGCCCGGCACATTATGTAAAAGGCCCCACGCCCCACTTGCTCCACGTGCTGCTGGTGCTGCGCTTGCTCGCCGGCCGGCCGGCCGCCGCTGCCCCGCCCGGGGCCCCGGGGCTGGGCCTCTGCCTCCCGG
The DNA here is from genome assembly GCA_029379305.1 of Frankliniella fusca. Lineage (NCBI taxonomy): Eukaryota > Metazoa > Arthropoda > Insecta > Thysanoptera > Thripidae > Frankliniella > Frankliniella fusca. The sequence continues at coordinate 229,176 of JAHWGI010001033.1, read as the reverse complement.
CGCCCGCCCCCGCCCCCGCCCCCGCCCCTCCCCGCCCCCGCCAGACGCACAGCACAGCACAGCACCAGGCCGGGCATCCGGCCAGAGCGCCCGCCAAAGCGGCCCGGGGGCGGCGGACACGGCCACGCCACCAAGCGCGCCGCACACCAAGCAGGGAATTCAAATGCAAAACACGGCTGCACGGCGGAGAATATGTTGCAAAGAAAGGTTGGGCCCGAAGCTTCGGAATGAATCATACGCGTTTACTTTTAACTCAAACACTTTGCAGTATCCTGTTTGATTTTCCTAGAGTCCTCTTTCTTCGCGCGTGAGTAACACACACGACGCCCCGCTCTTCGTTCATTCATTCACTCGTTTTCCTAAACGACAAGCCTGATTACCATTCCTGGCACGGTCTTGTGCGAGCTGCTGCAGCGTCGGCGGCGCCGGGAAAGAGTTTTCAACATCAGGTGCCGTTCGGTAATCCGAAGTGGTTACACGACGGGGCGGGCCGGGCCGGGCCGGGCCGGGACACACGGGAAGGCGGTGAGGCAGGATGAATCGCTTGCGCAGCCGCCGGCGCGGCGGGGACGGGAGCGGCGCGGAGCGGAGCGGAGCTGGCGACAATTATATAACGGGCGCACATCCACGCGTTATGTTACATTGCCGTTCGAGATTCGGCCGGCCGCGCTGCCATCGTCCCCATGTGAGGGGGAAGGGGCAGAGAGACCTGCAGCGGCCCGCCGCCGCCGGGCGTCCAGGGTCCAGATGCACCCTTGCGCGTCGGGCAACGAGGTCAGGGAGGGTGACTACAGCGAGCCTCCCTCGCCTAGCTATATTTATGGAGGCCCTATAGCTATAGAAAGTCTTTAGCTATGGAGGCTCCACAGCCAGGCTCCATAGCTATGGAGCTATGTAGAGCTCCAGCCCGGAGCAATCGTCTCCATTCTACTCGCACCGCTTTTGGACGGCAAGTATGCATCGACGCCCGCCCGCGGCGCACCTCTAATGCGTTCATCGGGGAGGTGTACCAGAGTCCTCTCGGGGCGGAACGGGCCGGGCCGGGCCGGACTGGACTGCTGGAGAGGTCCGAACCCAGCCCGACCCAACACGACCCGACCCGACCCGACCCGACCCGACCCGACCCGACCCGACCCGACCCTGCCCGACCCGACCCCCGCCGCGCTCCTAGAGCGAGACAGCGGACCGCACGCAGCGGGGCGGGCGGGCCGGGGCGAAGCGCAGCACGACACAAGATGGGTTTCCCAAGAGACTCCGACAACTTATCGGAGCTCGATACCCGAACAAAACTGCCGTGGCGAGATAAAGTGCCCCACCCCGCCCCGCCCCGCCCCGCCCCGCCCCGCCCCGCCCCGCCCCGCCCCGCCCCGCGCAGCTCCATGACACGGTCTCGCTGCTGCACTGCTGCTGCGTTCCCAGAAGCACCGTGTTCAGTTTGGCCGCCGCGACTGTCGGGACGGGGCGGGGCAGGGTGGGGCGATGAGTCAAGTTGAGAGAGAGAGAAGCACACACGGGCTGGAGACCTTGGCTGTCTGGAGGTCTGGACCTGGACGACCACAGCCTTCTGTGCGGAAGCTTGTTATTGCAGCGCGCCGAAAACATTTTCATACCGCACAGCGAGCACGTGACGGAGCCCATCGCGGGGGATTATCACGAGTACGGACTGACTACACCGCCTGCGGTACTCTGCACCGGGTGTTTCTTTGAGTGCGTAACAGTGGTGCGGGTTTGGCTGCCCCATTCGCCCGTAAGGCGCCGTGGCCCCTGAGGCCGAGACGAGTATACAATCCCGCAACACTGTTTTGCATTCAAAGAAACACCCAGTACCAGTACCGCAGCCGTTGTCCGCCCGAGGAGGAACATCACTGAAATTTTTGTACAGCTCGTAATTTATAAAAGTTCAGAAGAATTCAGAAAAAAAATATCAAAGAATTTTTAAATAAAATTCAGGATGGTGTAGGAGAATTTATAAAAAAATATGTAAAATTCTAGCAAAACTACCAAAAAATTCTGAAAATTTGTGCACCAAAATTCAAAGTTGTTTTCTCCTCGTGTCCGCCTCTTTCCCCGCCCCGGGACGACAACTGGACGAAAAGACAGAGAGGGTGGCAGGTGGTCTGATCGGGTAGGGTCGGGTAGGGTAGAGTCGGGTCGGGCCGGCGCCCAACAGGTGTCGCTGGCGGGGCAGGTGTCCTGACGGGCCCGGCCAGGACTGGGCGGGTCGGGACGGGTCGGGCCTGGTCGGGCCGGCACGGAGCTAATCCGGTATGATCAGGTCCAGAACCACCAGAGGAGGTAAACAATATCGCCTGAGAGAAGAAGGCAGGCGCTGCCAAATGGCATCGCCGACGCGTCTTCTTCTTTTGGCGATACATATTAAAGTTCATTATTTTTGAGAGAGGAAAAAAACCTTACGTGAGGTCATCAATTTTTCTCCGCCGACTCACTTGGTGCCTTATTTCGTCAGCAAACACGTCAGCTACGCCATTGCGTGCACTGGAAAAAATCAGTCTTGGGTACGGAGCTTGTCACGGCGTTCCGAACCCCACTTTTCGGAGAGAGAGTACGGAATTTTACCGTACCTGGCCACCGTACCTACCATCTTTACATGGGCTGGCATAGGGAAAGGGGTACGAAACGCCGTTACACAGTCCGCACACAAACGGAAACCGCCGGAAATAAATTAGCGGTAACTTTTCCGAACCGTGGCACCGTAGCCACATTTCTTTTACATAGGCTCTTATGCGAAGAGGGCACAGAACCGAATGTCGTACGGAGACACCGTAATCTAAATAAACGGTGTATTTCCGTATGGGCGACTGTGAGGTTTTTCTTTTACAGTGTGCTATCGCGTTTGTTGACAAACAGCTCGTTGCACCCGCGGGCGCAAGTACTGACAGCACAGGGTCGAGGGGGGTGGGGTGGAGTGGGGCGCGACGAGTCGATGTGAGGTGGGGCGTTTAGGGTGGGGCGGCGGTGCAGGGCAGGCAGGGCGGGGCAGGGCAGGGCTATTTTGGCCGGTGTGGTAGTGAGCGGTTGGATCACACCTGAGCCTGAGCACCCTATCCACCCCGCCGAGGCCACGGGCACCGCCCTCCCCCCTCCCCCGGCCGAGGCGATTCGACTCGAGCAAGGCGTTATGCCGCTGCCCTTCGCGTTACGCAAAGCCAGATGAATGGTTGCGGAGAATCCGCGAACACGGCGAGGTTATAAACACCTCCCTAGGAAAAGAACGAGGGAGGGAGGGCGGGGAGGGCAGCGCTTGGGACCATAACAAAACAACAACAACAATAACAAGGACTTACCGAGCTGCACCGCCTCATCGTACTTGCGCAGGGCGTCCTGCACCTTGCCGTCGTGGAAGAGCGCGTTGCCCTTGTCGCGGAGCAGGGCCGCCCGCAGCTCCGGGCCCCACCAGCGCTCCACCAGCCGCTGCACCAGGACGTTGGTCACCACCTGCACCCCCGGCGCCGTCCTGGACACCACAGAGATCATATCCGATGTTAGACACAGTGAATGGAGGGATAAACAACTCTGTACTTTTTATACACATCACAATTCAGAAGGAAAAAAAAAATCAGAAATAAGGAGAAAAATTGGAAAAAAGTAGACAGAGAAATTTAAAAAAAAAAAAAAAACTGGAAAATGTACAAACATTTGAAAAATTTATGACAAGCCACAAAAATTATGACACAGTTTGTACACTAAAATTCAGAGTTGTTCCCCCTTGTAATCGACACTGCGAGTGAGGGCGCGGTTCGGGGCGAGACTTACCGGTAGGGGCACTTGGGGCACGACAGCCTGCCGTCGCGGCCGGTGAGGCAGCGCCGGCAGCCCGTGTGTCCGCAGGGCAGGGTCACGGGGCACAGCAGCACGCCGTCGCACGCCGGGCACGTCAGGCTGGCGATGCTCGGGCTGGACCTGGCGACACGCAGAACACCTCGTCGTTAAAAAGAGAGAAGTAGTAGAAAGGACGTCATATAGATTTGAGATCTGCAGCCGAGGATGGCACGCACACAGTACTATATGATGAATACAGGGATTACAAATAATTTTTGTGGGATTCATGCACATGAATTATGTGGAGCTTCTGTGGCTAAAACACCCAGTTTTCAACACATGACTTAAATTTCAAGATTTTTGTTTTTAAAAGTTTCAAGGATTGCACAGGTACATTTGTATCAAATATTATGGTAGTGGTGGCTCTGGCCCCCTCATCCGCAGCTCTATCCCCCCTCCTCGTCGCCTAAAACTTCTGCAAGGCCCCTTCAGGGCGACTGCTGCGCGCGCGACCTGCTTCGCGCTGGGCTGGGCACTTCCGCGATCTTCAGAAAATTCATTGCATTCAGGTTAACAATGTAAGATGTGTCACGTTTCTTGATCCACTCTTGTAAGAAAGCGGTCAATGAGACACGTTTTCACTCAAAGGGGGTGAGTGAAATAACGTGCCACATATAACATGAGTTTTGTTAATGAGCAGGCACGGCCTGGACGGACAAGCAAACATTGTCGCTGGTAAGGCGCGCAAATTTTTATTAAGCTTGTTACTGACATCACCCACCAGGCCAGGCGGACCAATACATAGGTGACAGTGTAATCTCGCCCTCTCCCCCCCCCCTCCCCACCCTTTCCTTTCCACAAACTAAGCGGACTTAAGCACTGTTGCAACGCGCGAGTGGCGCGAGGGAAGACGGTGGTGGCGGCAGAGCCCAAGCAATGGGAAATAAAACGAGCCGCGCGCTCCGCTCTCGCAGGTGCATTACACTTACATACACACTGCCCGCCTCCTGTCCGACTCTGTCCCACCGTCCGTTTTTGCACAACATCACTCAGAGACTCGCGCAGCGCAGGTGGGTGTCCCATAGCGAAACAACTCTGAATTTCTGTACACCTCGTAATTCAGAAAAATTCATAAAACATTCCGAAAAATTCAAAAAAAATCTGAAAAATAAGATTTTTTTTTCAATTAGGATTTTTTTTTTAAAGGTAAAATTCACGCAAAAATTCACAAAAAATATAAATGAAAATTCACAGAATTTTAACACCAAAATTAAGAGTTGTTTTCCCTCTCGGGTGTGTCGCACCTCACACGGTTGCACTGTATTCCGGGGCGCGCCTATCGCCAACGCCGCTACCATTTACTTATTTCGTCCGAACTTAACGACTAGCGCGGCTCGAATCTGCATAGTACATTTATGGCGGGCAGCAACAGAGCAAACAGGGGCGAGGGAGGAGAAGAAGTAAACGTAAGACCCGACTATACGGCGCCGAGAAACACGCGCGGAATATGAAGCAGCGTAAAGCTTTTTATCCTTGTATTTAAATGTTATTTCTTTTAGAGCCAATGAATGTCACAATGTTGCCAGCGACATTTACTTCTCAAACTCGGAGGTGACGTGGCGGTCGTCGGTAGGCGTGGCGCGTCGCGTCGTGCGGACGCAGCGGAGTTTAAGGCGCCGCAGAGGAGGCGTCGCGGCGCCTGCTCAGCTCAGCGCACCTCAGCGTCGCGACGCGCCCGGCGGTGCTCTTTTACAACGGCGGCGTCGCGGCGTGCGTCGCATAGCGATCGGCCCGACCCCGTCTGCATGCCACAAGCCACAAGCTACCGAATGACTCCAAATACGAAAAAAAAAAGGCGGAGGAATTTTTTCAAAGCTTTGCGTCAACGCGAAGCTCGCGAGTCAGCAAAATGTAAGCGAAAACGCACGGACGGACGGTGTGTGCATGTGTGCGTTGCGCATGTTTGCGCTTTGTAAATATTTTTAATTTAGCATGCGAAAAGAACAACTCGAGGTCAGCGTCCTCGGGGAGGATCACTGCACCACCGCCGTGAGGCACGCCGCAGCGCGGGCTGCTGTCATGTAACGAAATCACTAGAAAAACAAAGGTGCTATCTAATGCCTGTTAAAGGCGTTAGTGAAAAAGTGCCTTTAGAAAGGCGTTATCGCCTCCCAAAAGTGTTATTTTTGGCCCTATTCGTGCCTTTACAAAGGCATTAGTGCAGTAACACCCCATTAAATTCAATAGCACCCCAAAAAGGGTGCTGTATAGCACCTTTATTTTTCCAGTGATATCATCGGAATGCAATGCCAATTGATATGCGAGTGCAAAAATGTAGTCGATTGTGGTTGCTGCTTAGCATGCGACCGGGCGAGTCAGCTCACGGGCGTGACAGGCGAAACGCACGCACACACACGCACACACTCACTCAATCTTGTCCTTCTCTCTCTCTCTCTCTCTCTCTCTCTCTCTCTCTCTCTCTCTCTCTCTCTCTGTCCTGGAGTGCATTAGTGCCCAATGTGCACGCCAGGCACGTCGTTTCGGAGGTGCAGGGAGCAGGACGGGTCAGACGACGACAAAGTCCATTCCCTTCTTCTTCCCCGCGCGAAGTGTTCACACGCAACACTTGAGGCCGCGCCGAGCGGTTAATCTCGAACAGCCATCGACACTTTCTGAGCGCCACCGAGGCTCGAAAATAAGATCAGGATTTCCGATACCACGATGGACGGGCGGCTCATCTGGATTTCAGAGGTCGGGACCGCAGCATGGGGCGGGGCGGGGTGGGGTGGGGAGGTGCGGGGCGGGCGGGGCGGGGCGAGGTGGGGCGGGGTGGGGAGGGGCGGGCCCTGGAGGCCGGTACGCCCCGCGGCGCTAACAGGGGTTATTCACCTGGCCGTGACCGCGGCCGACTGCTGGCCGGACAGCCAGGGCAGCCAGGCAGCCGGACAGCCAGCCAGGCACAAACTGCTCCTGCAGGGCCGGCCGGGCCGGCCCCACCTGCGGCGGGAACAGGCCAAGCGGCAGCAGCAGCAGCGGCAGGGAGATTCCGAACAGCGCGTGTCCTCTCGCTCGCTCCTTGTGGCCGTGCCACATGAGCGCGACGAGGACAGAGATAGAGACGATATAACTGCTGTGCAGAATCACCCTGCCCTGCAGGCCAGTCCGGCCAGCAACGTGATTCCGACCACCGTTTTGTAGTGTCCTCTGTCTCTCTCCTTATGGTCGTGCCCAATGAGCGCGACGAGGAAAGAACGACGAAACCAGTGTTCGGAATCATCCTACAGGCCGTCGCCGCCGGGTGGCAGCTCGCTACAAAACACTCTGCGGTTACATTCGCAGACATTCTCTCCCCGCAGAGAGGCCTTCTGCCGTCTGATTCCGAAGATCGTTCTCGTGCCCCCGACATTGTCGCACTCATGGGGCCGCACCATTCCCAACATGGGGCACCGCGATAGGTGCGACAAGGACGGAGGCACGAGAGAGATCTTCGGAATCAGCCTGCTGCTGCTGATCTTGTGGGCGCGCGGTGGCGCGGCTCGACCTCAGCTGCTGTTGTTGTTACGCACGCTTCACCATACGAGTCCCGCGCCGAACAACGATTCGTCCTCCAATTTTCCCAACCGACACATTGTGTACTCTACACAAACACACGCTCACAAACGCGTGCTGTCGGGCTTGCGCTTGCGTAACACACACCACTATACCAAGTCCTCACCGCGGTCCCCTGCTCCCGCCCGGTCCGGACTAGCAGCCATCACGCACGGGTGATCTGATCATCAAAATCAGTGATACGGACTCCAGCATAATACGGCAGTAAACTGAGTGACACACGACGCCGCCGGCCGCCGGAGCCCGCCCCGCGCCGTATTCGAATCTCGCGCGCCGCCGCGCCGCCGAGGTAAGTGAGATGAGCAGGCAACTGCGACACGTTTGGCGCGCGGTTGACTTGTTTATCGCGCTTTTGACACCTTGAATCCCAGCTAGCGCGGGGACCCCACCCCGCCCCGCCCGCCGGCCCCGCTCAGAAGCGAGATGGCATCACACTATTTCTGTGGCCCCGCTAAAGGTTTCGGGAGCATCGATCCAACCCGATGGGGGGGATCACTCAAACAAAATGTGTTCAGTAATTTTTTAGACTTGATTTTTTTTTGTTCTGATTTTTTTAAAGATTTTTTCTTAAAATTTTTCAAGGAAAATTTCCGTCACTTTTTGATAATTCTTGACGTTTTTTTGTCCATTTTTTCATGTTTTTCGGATTGTTCTGTATCTTTCTTCTTAATTTTATATTGATTTATTTGTTCTATTTTTAAAGTTTTCAATGATTTTTTTTGGGGGGAGGGGGGTCGGTCGTACTATGATTTTTTGTAGTGTCTGCCCCTCGATCCAACCCCCAGTCCCTGTAAATTAACAGCAAAGTTGCTGTTAAGTTTTTAAATGACTAGTGTGTTTGTACAACAACATTGCCATGGAATAAACAAGTATTATTGTCTACCAACAGCGCAAGTTGTTCGGTAACAGCAAAAGTTGTAGAGGAACAGCAAAAAAGCAGTTCGGAAACAGCAAAAGTTATACACGAACAGCAGGAACAGCGAAAGCTGTTCTGAAACAATAAATTGCCTGTTTTGAATTGAAAACAAATATGCCTGTTCCCTGAAAACTTATGTTGTTCTCGAACAGCATCACTCTGTGTCAACAACACGGTTGTCACTGGTGGAAGGGTTGTTTTCCAACAGTTACTTTTTACAGTGAACCCGCCCCGCTTGTGTGCCTGCGTGCGAAAAAGTGTAACAACCGCGGGATTTCCCCGCGCCGCCTCGCCGCGCTCGCCGCACCACAAACTGGGTCCCGCTCACTCCAACTCCACCTCCACACCACCAGACGCGTAGCGACGGTCTCCAACAGATCTAAATGACTACAGCGGCGCGCGACTAGCCAAAACCATTACGATGGCGGTAGCAAGGCATCATTTCGCCGGTTCGCTCTTTCTACTGTACCAAAGGGGGGTAAAAAGGGAGGAAACCTCACGCATTAAAGATAATACGTCCATGAAAATTCTCCCTAATTAGCGCGCGAGATTACATGTCTGGGGCGGAGAGGTGCGGCCGGCCCGGTCAGCCCGCGGGCGCACGCACCGCGAGTCACTCACATTCGGAATTAATGAAGGTCGGACCGGCCCGGCGACCGGCCCAAGCGCGCTCTGGTCTGCGGCTTTGTCTCTCCAGTTTCAGACCTTGTAATGGACCCGCGATAAGGCTGCTGTGCCGCGATCGTAAAAGTGAAGTGAGCAAACACGCTACGCCAGCGAGAACTACTTAGCAAGCGAAAAATGAGCGTTATTCATGTGGATGTAGAGGTAGTACATCCCGGCGGAGCTCCTACGCAGCTGGCACAAACAATGGGTGCGAGCCACCCGCGGGAGAGGTAGCATGGGAGAAGGACGCTGGGCGGGGTGCTGCACCCTTAATATTGCACCTTACAGAGACGGGAGTTACACCTTTCCAATCGGCAGACCCTCCCGATTCTGATGCACTTTTAAAATCGACCGCAGCTCCTTGTTTGCACCCGCCAGTCCCCCAGTCAACGGGGAACGCCCATTGCTTCTTCTCCAGGACGCCCTTCTCTCATGGAGGTAGGCTCTGGTTGGCGCCTGGGCAGAGCGAGTAGGGAAGGGAAGCCCACCCGCACCTGCTCCTTCTCTGAAACACCCGGTACATCATTTCGGGGCGAATTTAAAAAGTCATCCGCGGATTGCATGTGTCTCTTTGAAAAGTTCCCAAACGCTAAACTTCGCAGAGAAGTGCGCCTCGCCGCCCGCAGAGGGCAGCAGCTATAATATCCCGGCTTAAGCCCAACTGCAGGTCGAGCCGCCGCGCCGCGCCGGGCGGCCAAGAGACTCCCCGCCACGCCCACCCCACCCCACCCCACCCCACCCCACCTCGCCCTCCAGCGCGAACATTAACCTTGACCGTGCCCCGCGCCGCGACGGAGCAAGGTGGAGTCGAGCACCTCACTCTGCCCCGCCGGCCCCGCCCCCTCCAATGGCCAGCTCGGCGGGCGCGGCGGCGGGGCGGGGGCGAGGTGGGGCCGGGTGAGGCGGGAAAATACCTTGCCGCCCCGCCCCGCCCCACCCCGCCGCTCCTGAGGAGCGAGGCGCGCACCGAACGTGGCACGACGACGGCAACGAGCAGCAGCAGCAGGAGGTTTCCGCTCACAAATACAATGATCCCACTCTTTCTTCACAACATGAATAGAAAGGTAAAACAGCGACACTCTCCGTTATCACCTGCCTCGCCTCGTCATGGAAATGAGCCCGAAATTCAGCAGAACACCTTATTGCTGGCGGAGATTAGGAAACACCTGATGTGCGAGTGCGTCGCGGGCCGGGGCGCTGCCACCGTGTTACACTGCATTTGGCTGAAATATTCTGCGAGGAGCGCTCTAAAGCGAAACGGTGTCGACATAGGCCATATCGTACGCGGCTTACTGCCTTAATACGCCGATTCGATATCGTCTACGTTTGATTTCACGTTCCTCGCTGGGCCGTTCTACGGTGCCACCAGCCTTCTGATGCGGAATATCTCTCTCGTGCCTCCGTCCTTGTCGCACTAATATGGGACCCTGCTGCGCTGACACCCCCGCAACATAGGGCACCGCCATAGGTGTGACAAGGACGGAGTTACGAGGGCGAACTTCTGAGTCAGACGGGAGCCAGGCGCACCGCGCGCCACCCGGTCCCGTCCCGCCCGACCCGTCCGGTCCGACCAATGTCTCTTCCGCCTGGCTTGACCTCAGTCCGGCCCGGCCCGGCCCGCCCCGGCCGGCGCAGCGGGGACGTTGGGGCATTATGTCTACTACGACACCGCCCGGCCCGGCCCGAAGTGAACTGACTTCTCGACCTTCGCCTTAACAAAGCCGCCGGCCCCGTCGGCCCCGGGCACGGCAAGGCGCGCCAGACTGACTCGGGCCGGGCCGCACCAAGGTATTCGGGTGGGCGGGCTTCTGATGCTCGTCTCTGCCAAATTCGGCAACACATTCCAGTCGCTTCCACGCTGACGTGTCCGACATCGGTGTGTTCGATCCGAGGCGGAAACAACTTCGAATTTTGGTGTACATATTTTTGTGATTTTTTAAAATAGAAATTTTGTGAATTTTCACTGAAATTTTACCTGCGTTTTTGTAAATTTTCCTGAATATTCCTGAATTTTTTCAGATTTTTTCAGATTTTTTCTGAAGTTGCCTGAATTACGAGGTGTACACAAATTTCTGAGCATGTTTCCGCCTCGGCTCGATCGGCACCGTCGCGCCCCGCCGCCCGCTCGGTGCGACACCGCGGCGGCGGACCGCGCGCGTTGCACTATTTACTTTCTGATCTAAATTTGGACAGGGCGTCGAACGTGGTGGCGGGGCCGGGGGGCGGGGAGAGGGGAAGGGAGGCCCCCACGGGGGGGTGAGAGGCTGGCGAGAGGATCGGTGCGTCTGCGTCCGCCGGGGCCGAGCCGGGTGCATGGTTGGTTTTGTGTCGCGAGCGGAGAGCTGGGTAGCGCGGTGGGGCACAGAGGGCGACATTAGGAGCCGTGAGCCCGGCTCGGCTCGGCTCCGCTCCGCTCCGCTCGGCCCGGCCCGGCACGGCCCCTGGCATGGCGCGTTGGAACTGGTTAGTACAGTACGACGGCCCGAGTGCCGCGACGAGCCGGGCCCAGCCGGGGCGTGATAGCGGTCGTTGGCTCTGTGCGCACGCACCCTCTTAAAAATAAAAATTTTTAAAAAATAAAAAACCTGGCAGCCGCGCGCCGAGTGTAGGAAAGGTAGCCGCTGCTGCGAGACAACAGCTGCGGTATGGGAGGGTGGAGCGGGGTGTGGCGGGGCGGGGCGCGGCGGGGCAGTGGTGCCTCTCGGTCCGCCCTGCCGGGCTGGGCCTCCTAATCGCGACCATCCGAGAGGCCCGGCCCCGGCCGTGCGCCCGACTCAGCCAAGAGAGGGAACTGCTGAACTGCTGGCCTGGCTGCTCCGCTCTGGCTCCGGGGAGTTTTGGAAAAGAGGCCAGAGGGGACTGATAACCGCGCGCGTGGTTAGGTCGCAGCAGCCGCGCGGATAACGCCTGACGACGGCTGACGGCTGCGCGTCCTCCTGGGTCCCGTTGCGTTCTCATATGTCATGTCGATGGAGCTGGGCCGCGTCGACGCCGCAGCAGGTGGGCTTGCACCTGACCTGCCCTACAGGGCGCCCGTTCCCACCCCCCTCCCCCCGAGCCCTTGACACTGACCTGGACTCGTGGCCCCCGGCGGCAGGCGCGGCCGCCGCCCCCACCTGCTCCAGGAGCGCGCCGGCGAGCGTCCTCAGGCGGTCGGCCGCGAGCGCGGGCCGCGGGGCGGGCCGGGCGGCGTGCGGGTGCGGGTGCGCGCCCTGCGGCGGGTGGGGGCCGGCCCCCCCGCCCATGCTGGCGCCCAGGCCGGCGCCGCCCAGCCCCGCGGCCGCGGCCAGGCGGGTGGCGCGGTCGAAGGCGTGCAGGCTCTCGCGCACCCGGCCGAGCTTGGCCAGGGCGTCCGCGTAGCGCAGCAGCAAGTCGAGGTCCGGCGGCGTAACGCCGCGGGACACCGACGCGGAGGTGCTCGTGCCGACAGCCATCCTCTCCATGGACTCCATGACATCACTACTACATCACACTGACGGGCACACATGCACACTCAAACACACACACACACACACACACTACTCGCACTGGCACTGTAATCCAAACGGGCGGGGTGGCACACAATTGCACTCGCGCGCGTTCCAATACTCGCTCGAGCGCCGGTGTGGCCCGGCGGGCGTCAGTCGGCGCCTCTGGACGCCATGTACAGCGCTCGGCCCAACGCGGCCTCGCGCGTCAGCGGATCAACGCTAACTGACTGAGCCCGCCGCGCCCGGCCCCCGGCCCCGGCCCAGCAGCGCCGAGCGGGCCCGAGTGGGGCGCAGCGGCCCGCGAGGGGCGGCCAGAGGGCCGAGCCGGCCGCCCAGGCCCGGCCCGGGCCGAGAGAGGGGGCACCGACGGGCCGACATCGCAGCCACCACCAGTGTGCGAGCGAGATGGCCCGACGGCCCAACAGAGATGGTACGGCCGGCCAGAGGTGCAGGGCTGGGCGGGGCGGGGCGGGGCGGGGTGGTGGGGTGCCGCGCGCACGCTTATATAACGGTCACGTTATGTCGCTCTCGGCCCTGCGATGTCACTGCTCACAACAAACACTGTGTGTGAGCCGCCCCACCCCGCCCCGCCCCGCCCCGCCGTGTGGGTGTGGGTGTCGGAGGGACGCGCCAGGATCAGGACGCAGCGGGAGGGACGTACGCGGAGGAGAAGGCCAGCGCACCGGCCGGAGCCCGCGCCCCGCCCCGCCCCACCCCGCCCCACCCCACCCCGCGCCCCTCCCCACATCGCACCGCGGCACAGGGCAACGCACCCGCCCGCGGGCGTGGCGTGGCGAGGCGTAGCGGGGCGGGGCGGGGCGGGGCGGGGCGGGGCGGGGCGGGGCGGGGCGGGGCGGGGCGGGGCGGGGCGGGGCGGGGCGGGGCGGGGCGGGGCGGGGCGGCGGGTTCCACGGCACCACCGCGTCGTCTCACCCTCGCATCCACGGGGACGCCACCCGGCGCGACACCCCTTCTGCGTCGGGGGTTTGTTATGTTGCGTCACAGCCGCGCGGCGCGGTCAGCGGCGCGCGCTCGGCGGGTTCGACTTTAAACCCTAATCAGAACAAATAATTCCACCTTATCTTACAAAACAACAACAGTGACTAATACCGAACATACGCGGTACATGCATTGAGCGATCATGCCGCGCTAGGCCCGCCCGACGTCGTGGAGGCCCCGAGTACGGCCAGCGCCCTCGTTACCCCTCGCAATAAGGAGCTGCTGGTCGCCGCACGGGAGTGGTTTCGTCTCTCTGTTCTCTGTCCTTGTCGCACTTTTGGGGCGCGGCCATAAGGAGCAAGGGAGAGAGGGGACACTACTGAGCGCTGTTCGGAATCGGCCTGCCTGCAGGTTAGCCGAGACGAGGCGGGGCTCGCTGAGCGCAAGTTTGCAACACACCCGTAACCGTCTGACGTTCAAGTAACCGCTCGTGACCAAAAGGTTGCAGTCCTGCAGCGGCCTGCCTGCAGCCTGTGGCCTGTAGCCTGCAGCTGCCTGCAGCCCGCTGCTGCTTAGTATAACGACAGGGCCAAAGATTGCCCCGGCGCTGCGGCCGGCCAGGCCCGCCTGGCCAGGCCAGCTCAGCTCGTAAGCAGCGGCTAAGCTCCACACAGCTCCACTCGCCCACAGGTGTCCCGTTCCGTTTCGATCCGTTCAGTTCGCAGCAGCCGAGGCAGCAGCCGTCGCCGGCTGGCAGGCGCAGTCACATAAGAGGCCGCAGAAGCAATTCGGATGGGCTGTGTTGCCACCGCAGGCCAGGCCCCGTCAGTCCGGCCCAGCCGACTGATTCAGAAGATCGCTCTCATCCCTCCGTCCGTCCTTGTTGCACCTACAGTGGTGCCCTATGCTGGCCGTGGTATAGTTCCAGGCGCGGTGTAAGGGAGGGGCGGGGGATAGCGGGGGATAACCGCCTGGAAAGTAGGCAAATAGCGCGACAAAACCCCTGTATGTAGGCAACCTGGGGTGCGTCGCCCCCTCCCTCCAGTCGGACCTTAAACCGCGCCTGTATAGTTCTCCATGAGTGCAACGAGGACAGAGGTATGAAAGCGATCCTCGGAATCGCTCGGGAGCCCGACGACGCAGAGGCATGGCCGCGGCGGCGCGGGTCACACTTCCCTTCTATTTCCGCCGGTCGCGCTGCGCTCGCCTTTGTCCAGGGGTTACAACCGATCTGGGCGCGTCTCCCCACCCCCGCCCTCCTCCGTCACCAGACCCGGGGACGCTCGCAGGATGAGGTGAGGGCACAATGCGCAGCTTGAGTTACAATAGTCGATGGTTATTGCGGCTCACTCCGTGGAAGCGGAGCACCTCCCCGCCCCGCCCGCCGCCCTGGCCGTGTCGCTTGCGCGCGTTTCGTAAGGGCGGGAAGAAGAGGAGTAAAAAGAGGGAAAAAACGAAGCCGACCGGCTATTTCGATTCCACCCTTTGCGTTTCCTCCCCCGTGGCCTCTTCCCGGCTTGGCCCGGCGAGGCCGACCCACGCGGACACGCTGTGATTTAGGGATTTGCTTTATGTAACGGGACGATGACGTGATTAGGGGAAGAGCCCGAGAGAAGAAGAAGGAAAAAAAAAGTTAATAGGGGCACAGCGCGGTGGGGACGGCGCGCGGCGCGTGCCCAACCAGGGCCCTTCATGCCAGTGTGCCTTTGCAATTTTTTTCTTCATTTCATTTTTCTTTCACCGCCTCCCAGGCTGTGTCATTGAGCGGACGTAACCAACTTTGGGGGGCGCCACGTCGCCACCTTGTCGCTGGCTTGTTAGCACAAGCCGAGCCAGGCTACTCGCGCCGCGCCGGTCGCGGCCGCGGTCGGCCGGCCAGCCGGTGGAAAACAATATTTGAGACGTTTCCGTTGCGCAACCATTTCACATCGAGAGGAGTATCCCCGCGCAGACAACATCCGTCTGTGTGTGTGTGTGTGTGTGTGTGTGTGTGCGCGCGCGCGTGTGTGTGAGAGTGCGTGTGTGTGTGTGTGCCCGTGTTGCTGTGTGTGTTCGCGAGCGCGCGCGTCTTTGTGTGTGTGTGTGTGTGTGTGTGTGTGTGTGTGTGTGTGTGTGTGTGTGTGTGTGTACGCCGACGAGTGGACGGACATCGCACGGCACGTAAAGAAGTTTGGTAAACGCCGCGGGCAAACTTTGTTGTGACCAGTGTTTGATGAAACACTGCACGGTAAATGCCTACACACCGTCCACTCCGTAAATCTTGTTGCCAGGTCCGCGTATACCGTCATTTCTGCTGACACGTCGTGTTCCGCCAACGGGACCAACCGTAATTTTGCAAACTTGCTGCAATACAGCGCAGTAATCCTACACGATCAAGTGCAGTTAGAGCACCGTTGTGGACTGGACGCAACTGTACCGGGTGTTTCGTTTAATGCGTAACAGTGTTGCGGGATTGCATACTCGCCAGCGCTGGGGCCATTGCGCCTTACGGGCGAACGGGATAGGCAAGCCCCCAACTGTTATGCATTCAAAGAAACACCCGATAAGTAGGAGCAAACTACGGTGCATACCGTATCCATTTTTTGTTTTTTGTTTTTGTTTGTTTGTAACAAGGAAACTTTGAAATTTCGGTACACCTCGTAATTCAGAAAACAATCAGGAAGAAATCATGAAAATTTCAAAAACATTCAGGCAAATCCACAAAACTGTTCTAAAATTCACAGAATTTTACAAAAAAAAATCGAGGAAAAATCTACAAAATTCTAGCAAAAAAATAAAACTTAAGCAAAAATTTACAAAATTTAAAAATTTCTTTAAAAATTATTTTAAAAATCACAAAATTTGTACACCAAAATTCAGAGTTGTTTCCCCCCTGCTTTGTAAACAGTGATCTCTTTGGAGTGATCCTCAGAGCTGGTGCGGGACGGGTCTGTGGGCGGCAGGGCGGCAGGGCGATGCACCGCCCTGTGTTGCATAAGGCCCTGGCCGGCCTGCAGACACTGCCCTGCCGAGGCCAGCAAGGGCCGCTACGAAGGCCTCCGCCGCTTCCGACGCGTCAGCCAATAAGGGCCGGGCCAAGGCCGAGCGCAGGCCGCAGGCAGAGCTGGTCGGGTCCTTCAACTAGCCTCCGAGGCCCCTCCGCGCCACGCCACAGAGACTTGGAATGGGATGACAGGGACGATTCAAGACGAGAACGGAATTGGGGGTCCTTTTATGAGTGTTCACGAATGACGGCCCGAGAAAAAGAATGTCAGCAGGAACAATGGGTATAATTTGGCAAAGCCGAGGTTGTACAAGACTGGCAGTGACGGTTGCCATAGTAACTGCGATTGTACCACCTAGATATATTTTTTTTAAAATTAAAAAGAAAGGGTCTGCGCCAGCTTGATTTTCTTTTTTTTGGGGGGGGGGGGGCAAGACTTGACGAGTGAAATATTTATTTTAGTGAGTGCGCATCAACTTATCGTAGGAGGTAAATAATGATGCCTCTCCTCATTGAGTCTCACATCACATAAATAAGGCAAGGTCCTAAGCGATCAGCGCTGTAAGTAGGGCCTGGGGCGGGGCGGGGCGGGGCGGGGCGGGGCGGGGCGGGGCGGGGCGGGGCGGGGCGGGGCCAGCACCTGTACTGCAGGAGCACAAAACGGCGCGCTTGACCAGGCTATGCAGCCCCGGCACCGGCGCGGCGGCGGCCCGGCCCGGCCCGGCCCCGGCAACATCATTACGTAAGGAAATGAGGATGACCTCTCGTCTCGTCCCGCCATCTTCCTCTACTCCGGTGAGCGGAGCGGAGCCGCCGTCCTGGCCTGTCTTGTCGCTGATGTGACGGTGACGTGCAGGCCGTCCCCGGGGCCCCCGGGGGGGACCGCCACCCCCGCCCCCCGCCCCCCGCCCCGCCTGTCGTGCGCCGCTGCGCCGCCCTGCTCCTGGCTGCTCCGCACAGCTCATGCCGTTTGCGTTTTGCCTGCACCCCTTACCTAATGTGCGACGCGCCGCCCCGCGCCGCCCCACCCCGCCCCCGGCGCGCGTTACCGTACCGATGCCTCCCACGCCCCGCCACGCCCCACCACGCCACGCCCCGCCCCACCCCGCCCCCCGACCCGGCCCGGCACGCCTTCCTGTTCCCTTTCGAATTGGGGACTGTTGCGTTTTGTGGGCCACGGTCAGGCCACCGGCGCGCAGCGGCCCGGTCGGTCGGTGCGTGAGGCGTGGTGGGTGAGGTGGGGCCGGGGTGCGGCAGGGCAGGGCGTGGCGGAGAGTGGTGGTGGCGCGGCGCGATGAGGCGAAGGAAGCATGCGCCCCTGCGGGGCGGGCCGGCGGGCCGCAGGGGAGGCTGCTTTACCCTCTCGAACCTTAAGGCCCCTGGGTGCGCAATTAATTTTGCGCGCTGCAAAGGGCGTATTACGCGCCGCACGGCACCATATGCATCCACCCCCATCTAGGCCTGTGCGATTGTTTGTCATAATCGAAATCGACCGATTATCAAAATAATCGAAAAACCGACCGATCCGATGTTTGGTAATCGCGACAATAGAAACGCGTTCGGTTAATCGGTGAAAACCGATTGATTAAATTCTAAATATTCGACGGAGACAGATTAATCGCATTTTCAACAATACTCACACTTTTCTAAATTGTAGTCCGCAACTGAGTAATTGCTGATACTTAAATTA
Organism: Frankliniella fusca; assembly: GCA_029379305.1. Taxonomy (NCBI): domain Eukaryota; kingdom Metazoa; phylum Arthropoda; class Insecta; order Thysanoptera; family Thripidae; genus Frankliniella; species Frankliniella fusca. The sequence goes on along the minus strand of JAHWGI010001033.1, from coordinate 211,123 downwards.
AAAGGTTGCGGATGATTACCCTTAAAGCATTTTAAAAAGGGGTGATTTAGGGGGATTGAATAGGTAGCAGCGATAAAAATAAAGAGTTTGAAAGTTTGAAAATATTTTGTTTTAAATTACTCTATTAATCGGTCAAAAATCGGCCATTCATTTATCAGGAATAGGCTTTTTATTGAGCATCGGTTAATCGGCAAAAGGATAATAACTGAACGTCGAATCGGTCCTCAAAAATAATCGTCGATTACTAAAATAATCGAAATTCGAATACGATTATTCGTTTAATGGCAAAGGCCTACCCGATGGGTACTTCACCTCACTCTTTAGCTAGGCGTACGCTGACCGGAGGGTTGTATTGTGATTGGAAGGAAAATTTGACCAAATAAATTTAGAGAAGGCTCTAAATTTTTGTTACCTCACCGCGCCCACACCTCTGCGACAGCCTTAGGCATCCCGACGCTGCCGCAGTAGGCGACAGCAAAAACAAGCGTCGCCGAAATTTCAGTTTCATTCTATTCGTCCCTCTATTTCGTCACCTTCCCTACCTGACTCTCAGATTTGGCGCGCGCGCGAGAGAGAGACGCTCTCCGTAATAGACGATCGGCCGTCAGTTGACTCGATCATTCGCAAAGGTCACGGCGGGAAGCGCTTCGCTTGTCAGCCACGCCACGCCACGCCCCGCTGAGCCGCGCCCGAACCAGCTGTACGCCTTGTGCACTGAAATACAACAGCGACGTCCACTCATAACCGCGGGGGGCGCCGGCCGGGCCGGGATAGCCTTGCGGAGGCAGGACAGGGGCGGGGGAGACGGTAACCCCGGGCCGGGCCGGGCCGGGCCGGGCCAGTCACAGATGCCCGTAACCTGCTTGTTCTCTCGGATCAGCTACGCAGTGCTTATCGCACACCGAGCCGAAATAACAACGTCTCCTGCCGCGGGGGGCCTGGAGGGGCAGGGGCTGTTCTGCTGGGTGACGAACCGTGTCGGGACGCGACGCTTATGCACACCTTATGTACGCGAAAAATGTATAAAAATAGAATAATGGCGACATGATGACGCGGGCTGACCACATTGTTTATTCCCGCGCAGCCCTCCCGAATTAAGGTGGTGTCTGCAGTGCCGTAAACCATGGCTAATTCAGTTCACACGCACCCTAGCAACGACGAAAACAAAAGAAAATCTTGTAACGCGGATGACGCCTGCCTGCTCGCTGATGGAGCTGATGGGGCCGTAATCAGGCGGAAAATTCAGCACGCACAGGACGACAAGAAGTGCGTCGCGCTGTCACGTCACGGGCCGGCGGCGCCCGGCGTGCCCCAAGTCAAACGGGCGGCGCCGAGCGGGGCCGGACAGTAGAGCGGGAGGGGGAGGGGGGGGGAGGCTCTGTGAGGTGCCCGGAGAACTCGTGTAATCGCTTACACAAAACTCAGTTACAAAATAGTTTACATAACGGGCCTGGGCGGGGCGGGGCGGGGCGGACTGGGGCCCTGCGCTGCGCGTTGCTCGTTGGCACATACACGCCCCGCCCCGCCCCGCCTCCAGGTCCTGGCTGCAATCCGCCCACACAGCAGTGCGCCTGCATCCCGCCGAAGCGACGGCGCAGCATCTCCATTCCTGCTCTGGAAAACCAAGTGCGGACAGGTATTCATTATTTACTGCACACATGAAAGTATTCAGCAAATCATGTGTACATGCCCATGTATGCAGTAAATATTTTGTACTATGCCTATGTAGGACACATAATTTACTGAATACCTTGGCATGCTCACACGAAAAATCACAAGGGAATCAAGTGAGTACCTGCCTAGGTATTCGGTAAATAGTGAGTACATAGGCATGTACACATGATTTGCTTAATACTTCTATATATGCAGTAAATATAATGAATACTTGTACGCACTTGGTTTTCCAGAAAGCTGGACCAATCGAGGGGGAAGCGTTCATCCAAAATGTGTACAATGATTTTGTTACTTTTTTTTTGATATATTTTTTTTTGATACAGTTTTTACTTTTCTGTTGATTTTTCAAGGAAAATTTATGTCAGTTTTTGATAATTTTTTTTGGTAAGACCCATATCTCAATTTCTTTACAATATTATTTCGTTTTTTGTTCATATTTTCTCGATTTTTCGGATTTTTCTGAATGTTTCATTTTTATTTTCTTTTTTTAAATGATTTTTTTTGGGGGGGAGGATGGGGGGGCGTACATTGATTTTTCGAAATGATCCTTCCCTCGGGACCAACGACACCTGTCCGTTTTGCCTACCTAAGCGGGCGTACTGCGTTGTGAATAGCAGCCTTAGCGTCCTTCAGGGCCGTCAACCCAGGATGTTACGGCTACACTCCAGAGGGAAATCAGTTTAAGCATGAGATGGTTGCAAAGTGCGGGGGAGCAGATGCTGTCTGCAAATGTAGAGTGCGGCCGCCACGGCGTCACTTGGGTGAGGCCCATTAGTGTCATTTGCATACAATTGACACAGTATTTTGTTTGCTTCAACAGTGTCACGGGTTGCCATTAAATCATAAAGAAAATAACAAGAAACTCCCACGAACGTCTCATCGTTGCGCGTTCATGTGCACGCAAAACAGATTCGACGCGTAAACAAAACACGGCCGTCTTTTCCGGGGCAAATCTCGGCAGTTTACGATACCGCAACAAAGTCGTGCCACTCCGGTGGAAAACAATATTTTGCCATTACTTTTTGTGTTACATCCAGTCTGAACTGGTTTGATTCCCCACTCCCACTTAGCAAACCGCGGGATGACGAAGACATATATCAGCAAAGGACACGGTTGTAAAAGACATTAACTACAACACTAAAACCGTTTTTTCCCTCTTTTATTTTTATTACAGCGGTGGGTTTGGATGAGACGGGGCTGGGCGGGGCGGGGCGGGGCGGGGCGGGCCTTGCCTCGGGCCGCCTTGGGTGTTTTGCCATTCGCACACACAATGGCCCGGCCGCGCCGGCCCGGCCCGGCCTGGGAGTTACGTAAGGTGATAATCCTCGGGTCTGTCACCTTTATCGATGTGAGACTGAGGCGCGGCGGAGCGAGGCGAGGCGAGGCGTCACCGTGTGGTGGATCCGGCCGTGTCCGGTATACTGACCGCTCCGACCCGACCCGACCCGAGCCGACCCGACCCGACCCGAGCCGACCCGACCCGCTCAGGTTCAAGTACCGCCGCGCACGCACAGGTGTCGCCGCCGTCCCACACGCAAATATAATTTTTCCACTTCAGTCTGCGGCTGTGTGAGCGGGGCGTCCGGGAACGCGCCACTTCTCGAAACAAGAAGAATTCACGTGTCATGCACTGTGTCACACACACACACACACACACATGTTTGTGCAGCCGCAAGAAGAACATTCTCTCTTAATGTTCCCTTGGTGAAGACTTCGTCGCGGCATGACTGCTGTAGCTGATTCAAGAAGGGTTTGTTTTTCTTCGTGCAACGGTGGTGGACCGGGCGGGGCGGGGTGCAGTAGGGTCCACACTGCAAATACAAGGGTGAGATGTCTCATCTAAAAAGAGCGAGATTTTTTTCTCTTGCCCCGTCTAAGTGAGAGTTTGGGAACCTCGCTCTTTTTGAGAAAGAATCCATGACATCACTCATATGAAGTGAGATAAAAGATATAAATCCTCGCTCAGGAAGGGCGAGGTTTCCCAACCCTCAATCAGCTCACGGCAAAAACGAGTCCTGGGTTTCCCAGGGGAATTTGCACATTCCCAGGAGGTATCATCTTTCCCAGGGGATGTCTTGGGTTTTCCAGGAAAAACTCCTGGGAAAAACTACTTTTTTCCAGGACAAACTCCTGGGAAAAACTACTTTTTTTCCCAGGACATTCACTGGGATTCCAATTCTCCTGGGAATCCCAGGACTCGTTTCTACTGTGTAGGGCGAGATTTTTGAGACTATTGCTCTATTCGAGCGAGGAAACCGAACCCTCGCTCTCAAAGAGTGAGAGAAAATTTCTCGCTCTCCTGAAGGCGAGAATCCTCGCTCTGGTATTTACAGTGGCAGTATGGGTCGCGAGGCGGGCAGGGTGGGGCGGGGCGGGGCGGGGTGGGGCGGGGCGGGGGAGTAAGCCGGTCGGCGTCGTCGGCAGGTTACAGAGCGGCGCAGTATTGCACTACCACTGCGCGCGCGGCCGGGCCAGGCCAGGGCAGCGCACGGGGATAGTGAAGTGGGGCATTGCGGATCGAGCGACCTCAAAATTCATTTACATAACGAAGTATGTTGCGATACAGCACGCCCCACACAAGTCAGACACTCGTGGGAGAGCGTGCGCGCGCGCGCGCACACACACACACACACACACACACACACACAATTGCGCCTGCCGAATGACAGGACGAAATGAACACTATATGATACAGCAACGATTATCAATAGAGTTACGGACGCAGGCCACCTGCTGCGAGATTTATCCGCGACTGTGCGATGACTCTCTTTTTACTAATTAACACCTATCTCCACCTTGTTTTCAGTTTTCGGGTAGATACAGATCATTCCTACGTTGAATAACCGGTGGTGCCCGCGGCGCGAGGGGGAAACAACTCTGAAATTTTTGTACACCTCGCAATTTAGAAAACTTCAGAAAAATGTTGTAAAATTTCGAATTTTTTAAAGAAATTCAAGAAAATTTCAAGGAAAATTTGCAAAAAAGTAAGCAACAAAAACTCTGAAAAATTCAGAAAAATCCACAAAATATGTACACCAAAATTCGGAGTTGTTTCCTCCCCCCGCCGCGTCGTCCGCGGAGTCGCTATGTACCGCGAGACGGAGTGCAACGTCTGCAGGCTGATTCAGAAGAGCGCTCTCCCCGCTGTCTCTCTCGCACCTATACGGCGCACCCCATGAGTGCGAGAGAGACACGCCGAGGAGAGCGATCTTCTGAATCAGTCTGCTGTGTGCTCGACATCCCCGACGCCGACCCGGCCCTCCCCGTTTCCGATCTTGCGGAGAACGGCAGAAGCGCGATAACGCGCGCAGGGTGAACTACTGCTTGCGTTACGCAACGCTGTTTTAATTCCATTTCGTCGTTCTTACCGCGACCACCCTTTCCCCCGTCCCCGGCCGCGCTGATCACGTGATCATTACATCGACACTTCCCCCCGGCGGACCTCGGACCTCGGCCCGCGGGGGGCTCGAGTGTCGTCCGCCCAGGTGGCTGTGCACACACCCTCGGCTCGCTCAGAGCGTCAAATTTTTGGAAACCCAAAGTGCTCTATCATTCACTGTGAAAAAAAATTTTTAGTAAATTTACGACTTTTTTCGTAATTTTTATTTCGACACAAAGTTGTAACTTTACGAGCGCAGTCGTAAAATTACGACAGCAGGTTCTTACTCGTCAAAGAAAACTAAGTCGACCCGTGGTGTAAAAAAATTATCGTAACAACACAACTGGAAGTTGAAACTTTACGACAATTAATAATGGAAAATTTTCCCGTAACCCTTACGAATATTTGTCACAGTGACTTGCAAATGTAGACATTGGATACTCTATATGGAATACGCATAGCATGTATACTTTATCTAATCTATTTATGAACGTGTATATCCCATTGTATGAATTTTTTGATCAACACATACCCATGTTTTTGTTTTTAAGAATACACATCTTGCCGTCAGTTTACGTACCATTTGCACTTAAGAAATTGTATACGGGACAATATACACATTTCTTAAAGTATTCCTAGATATGTATTCATTTGTCAAGGTATACATGATAATGTATACATTTATTTACCCCTTAAAGGCATAAGATCTATGAACTTTTCAAAAATATTTATGTTGTGTTTTCGGTTGACCTAGGGCCCAGGGAATGTAAAAAAATCATTTTGAGACCAGGCTGGGGTGTTCTACCATGTTTGGTTCAGTAGATACTGAACGTAGTACACATACCTTACACTGTAAAATTCTTACGAAGAAAATTCTTCGCAGCGTTGCGATGAATTTGGCTGCTTCGTAAGGCTTCGCAATACGAAGTATTTTCTTCGCAAGCCCCACCTTGCGAAGAAATTTCTTTGCACACTACGAAGAAAATGCTTCGCAATACAAAGCAGCCAAATGCTTCGCAGCTTACGAACGATTTTCTTCGTAATGCGAAGCATTTCTTCGCAAGGTTTTAACAGTGTACCATTATTACCTTAAAGGGTACACGAGGCCGATTTCTAGTTTTCTTTTGTTCTTTAAAATTAGTTTTTTACTCGTTCTTTACCACCACCTCTCTCCTGAGTGGTGAAAAGAACGAGTATTGTTCTCAGTCGGGTGTAACGCTTAACTGTCCACACTTTCATCTCAGATCTCACAATACCTACAGGCATAATAGTTATACCATTCTAAACTGGAAACGCTGGTCATTATTCCAACAATGAACTATTTTTCAAGTTTAATAGTATTATTTTGAGAACACTTAACAAATTTTGCGTGTTTTCATTCTAAGTCCCATAACCCAACTATATGAATGGAGTTTTCAATCTCATCAAGCACAATACCCACAGACATGAAACTTGCGCTGATCTCAGCTTGAAGCCTTCTTCTGCATTGCAGCAATGAACCTTTTTACTCGTTCTTTACCACCACCTCTCTCCTGAGTGGTGAAAAGAACGAGTATTGTTCTCAGTCGAGTGTAACCCTTAACTGTCCACACTTTCATCTTAGATCTCACAATACCTACAGGCATAATAGTTATACCATTCGAAACTGGAAACGCTAATCATTATTCCAACAATGAACTATTTTTCAAGTTTAATAGTATTATTTTGAGAACACTTAACAAATTTTGGATGTTTTCATTCTAAGTCCATAACCCAACTTATAAGTGGAGTTTTCAATCTCAGCAAGTACAATACCCACAGACATGAAACTTGCGCTGATCTCAGCTAGAAGCTTTCCTCTGCATTGCAGCAATGAACCTTTTTTAACGTTTAATAGTATTATTTTGAGAACTCTTAACAAATTTTGTGCGAGTTTTCATTCTAAGTCCCCGAGTCTAGTCCTAGCCCGAGTCGGCTCGCGCCAGCTCGCGCTCCTTTATGCGCCCCAACAATCGGACCCGAGCGGGAGGGCCAAAGAAGGCCCGAGCACCCGAGCCGAGCAAGGGCGAGTGTCCCGGGATAAACTTCCCCTGCACACACGAACTGTGATGAAATCTGAGATGAAAATGTCTTCACTCGACTCACATCACGTTTTACACTCCTACCTCTGTAGCACATAATTATGTAAAGAACGAGTTCCATACTTATCACAAAATTCATTTTGTGTTCTATTTGGCCCTTGTTTTTCTGTATGGAAAGGGTGGCGTGAAAACATGGAAAATTTTTGCGGCAGTAAACCTCCCGAAGGAGGTTGCGGTTCCCGCCAGGCACAGGGCTTTAACCCCCTGTGGCAGCCAACTGCTTCGGTGTTCCATGGGAACCGGCGCTTTCCTGACTGCGATCCTATCGCGCAATTCGACAGATTTGATCCCCGTACCACCATTGGCCTACCCCTAGAGGTACGAGCGGTGTCAAGAGCGTTAGACTTCCTGATCCCAGTTTCAGAGGCCTTACCTCAGAGGGGTACGCGGGATTCGAACCCACAACCCCGAGTGCCGACACGTAGCCAGAACGGGAAGCGACCCAACGCCCAGAGCCACCGAGCCAACGGCGGTGAGACGTGTTTAACTTCTATTTGACCTGCCCTGGAGCAGCTGCCAAAGGAAATGCCAAGCGCGAAAAACACTTTCCCGAGTGGGAGTCGAACTTCGGACCACTCGGTTCAGTGTTGCGCGCTCTACCAACTGAGCCACGACGTCTCGATGACTGTCCAGGGCGACGGGTTCGCGTCGTATTTGACCTGTCCTCCTGGCTGGAGGCTGGGCGATAGGTCAAATACGACGCGAACCCGTCGCCCTGGACAGTCATCGAGACGTCGTGGCTCAGTTGGTAGAGCGCGCAACACTGAACCGAGTGGTCCGAAGTTCGACTCCCACTCGGGAAAGTGTTTTTCGCGCTTGGCATTTCCTTTGGCAGCTGCTCCAGGGCAGGTCAAGTAGAAATTAAACACGTCTCACCTCCGTTGGCTCGGTGGCTTTGGGCGTTGGGTCGCTTCCCGTTCTGGCTATGTGTCGGCACTCGGGGTTGTGGGTTCGAATCCCGCGTACCCCTCTGAGGTAAGGCCTCTGAAACTGGGATCAGGAAGTCTAACGCTCTTGACACCGCTCGTACCTCTAGGGGTAGGCCAATGGTGGTACGGGGATCAAATCTGTCGAATTGCGCGATAGGATCGCAGTCAGCAAAGCGCCGGTTCCCATGGAACACCGAAGCAGTTGGCTGCCACAGGGGGTTAAAGCCCTGTGCCTGGCGGGAACCGCAACCTCCTTCGGGAGGTTTACTGCCGCAAAAATTTTCCATGTTTTCACGCCACCCTTTCCATTGCACAGAAAAATAAAATAATCGATTAAATCTGCCCATAAATATTCCAACATATTCGTGATATTCCCAAAATATTACAAATATTCCAAAAATATTCCAGATATTCCAACTGGAATATATTCCACGTACACTAAAATTTCAAGTGGTCGACCCCTCGACTCCTCCAATCCACAAGAATCCAATATCGTGCCCAATGCATTCGATTGCGGACATCTCATTTTGTTCTTTGAACCTTTCTCGTCATAATTCTGTCCAGTTCTTTGGTCCACTTTGCTTACAACCCGTTGAAATGGAGATGTTTGGGTGTCGGTGCAGTCAAAACAAAATCGACCACCTTTTCGCTTTTGCTGCCATATGACTGATGACTGTGTGCGTCAGACACAGCAGTGGGCTGGAAAGAACAAAGAAAACGATGAGTAAAACACGTTTTAGGCATCGGAGGTTGAATAGAAACCAAATTTTTAGCGCGTCAATAGCCACTTTTATCAAACGTTGTATGGGTACAACTCGGGTACATCCCATGCCTTGAAGGGTTAAAGTGTTCTTGGCATGAACATAATTTAAAGACAACAAAGTTCGCATTTGAATTGAAAGAGTATATAGATGCCGCACACAAGGAGTGTGCGAATTTCCATTAGAGCAACAGAAGAGGTAAATGTGTCGGTTTTCCAAGGAATTTCACGCTACAAGCAAACGCAGATCGCGAAATTTTCTCCGCGAGCAAGCAGAAGCGGCCGGGCTGACGTTGCTCAGAGTCGGTCCCCAGTAGGGGTGTAGGGTATATGCAGTTCTGTACTGAGCGCGTTGCATACTTCCAAAAACGACCGGAGTTATAATCGGCCGCCCGGCACACCTGCTCCCCCTTCTGAATCTGCTGCGCGCCTCGCGCCACGCCACGCCGAGCCTGCGCCCGTCGCGAGGAAACCGCCTTACTTAAATGCCACGGGCGTTACGGGGCGGGGCGGGTCGGTGCCATTACATCGTGTTACACCGTCGGGTCGGGGCTGCGCGGGCTGCGCGCTGGTCGGCTTGCGTCATGGAGGGTGTCCGGACCTGGACAGGGCAGGGCAGTATACGCGCATCCCACAGAAATAGCAGGGCGGGGCGGGGTGGAGCGGGGCGTCGTGTCCTAACGCATCCTACAATGGGCGGAGCCCGATGGGGAAACGATGGGGAAACAACTTAGAATTTATTTGTACACCTCGTAATTCAGGAAAATTCAGAAAAAGATCAAGAAAATTCAGAAACATTTAAGAAAATTCAGAAAAATTTAGGAAAAAGTCAATTAAAAAAATTCAAAATTTGCAAAACCAAAATGCTAAAATTCAAGTGAAAAATTTACAAAAATTATCAAACACCGAGTCAAACACAATCTGTAAAAATTTTTAAAAAAATTAAAAAATATCACAAAAATTCACGAAAATTCACAAAAACTCACAAAATGTGCACATTGAAATGAAGAGTTGTTTCCCCTCTGCCCGTTTGCCCACGCCGCGCTAACGGTAACGGCCTCTGACGTAAAGCACTACCCTTCTGCAGTTACAGGAGGCCGCGACCAGGCTCTGGGCGCGCAAGGGGCCGCGGAGCGGAGGTGCTCGCGCGGCTCGGTGACCTAATCGCCGTGTTATACCTGCGAACACGTCACCTCCTCGCGCTGCTGGTCGGGGTGCGGACCGGGCCGCGACATCATCCCCCTCTGCTGCCCTCCCCGCCCATCCCCCCAGGATGGAGATAGGACAGGCCCCGCCGGGCCCCGCGCGCCAATGTAATCAGCTATTCGTGGAAGGCCATGTCTTATCCCTGCTCGGCAGCCCCGCAGTGGTGCCGCTGGCCCTCCTCCTCGCCCCCTCCATGAGGAGGGTGCAGCGCCCGGCCCGGCCCGGCACCACCTACCCTGCTGCCCGCCACAGGTCCGGCCCCGCCGGCCACCCCCGCCCCGCCGGGCAGGGCAGGTGCCATCACTGTCGCCAACCGCGCCTCAAAAAACCTGACGACGTAGAAAAACAGCCGAACACAATCTTTTTAAGAAGTCGCTGGCGTGCACCGCTTATGTAACTCTGCGGGGGAGGTGAGGTGGGGGGCGGGGCTTTGGCGGGCCGAGCTGCTCGTGCACCGGCGGCAGAGTCACACGGGTGGGGTGGTGGGGCGGTCTGTGACTCGTGGCGCCTCAAGCGGCGTAGATCAATTGATCGAAATGAGCAGCCCTGGCGCCGCATAGGCCCGGCGCCGGGCAGGACAGGACAGTCCGCGGAGCCCGGGCCGGTGCGGGGCGCGCCCGGGCCGGCAGAGGTCTTACGCAAGCCGCCCGCGCCCCGCTAAGTCCTTTTTATCGAGCCGCAAGCTCCTCCGATGCTCGCGCACACTTGACGGACAGGCGATTTTTGTGTTGTTTTTTTGTTTTTCGGGATGCGATGCGCCCCATCATCGCGCACCACCGCAGTGAGCCGAGCTGTCGGGCTGATGTCGCCGCCGCACGATTACGTAAGGGTGGCTATCGCTATCAGGTGAGGCCCGGCCCAGCACGTCACGGCCGCGGGGCCGCGGGCCTGTCAGTGTATAGAGACCGCAAAAGCAAAGTTCGAGATCCGAGGCGTGAGGCAGCCGCCCCGGCCCGGCCCGGCCCGGCCCGGCCCCGGCTGCTGCTCGGGGAAGTCCAGTAGTGGAGTGGACACAGTGGCCCCCGTAGCGGGCGCGGGCGCAGCGAGGGGTATCGCCGACTCCAGCAGGCAGGCCGCGAGGACAGAGGCAAGCACAGCACAGCACAGCACGGAGCACGGCCCCCGCCACCCGCGCCCGTCGCGCGCTGCCGCCGCGATACTCCCCGCGCCGCGGCTCGCGCGGAGTACCTCCGGCACACACACACACACACACACACCGCACCACCCCCCTCTCTCTCTCTCTCTCTCTCACACACACACACACACGACCACGCCCGTCTCCCCGCCACCCCGCAACGCCGCGGTCAGCCGGGTCGTTTGTTGAACCGCGCCGCGGCCGCGCAATGGAAATGACCGCGAGCGGTGGAGGGGGCGGGGGCGGGGGCGGGGCGGGCGTGAGCGTGAGCAGCTGCCGACCGGAGATGAGAGTTCGAATCGAACGTCCCGCCCCGCGCGCTCGGGTCCGGTCAGGTTCGGTCGTCATTCAGCCACGTGTCGAGGACTTGCGTCAAACGCGCGCTCATGCGCCGCTCATGCGCCGCGAGGCTTCTCCGAGGAGCAGTCATTGCACGAGGCTCTCACTAACCAGCCGTCGTGTTCCAGAGTCACGTCCAGTACCACCCAATGCAAGGGAAAATAACATGATTAGACAAAGATTCCCGAGAAAACTCAGGAAAAGATCGCCCTTTGATTGATTACTGAATAAAATTTGCGCCTGGAGTTCAATCACTTACACCGTCAAAATCCAGTCATCTTCCAGCCACGTCTAGTTAAATGAATCCTCAGTCACTTCCATCTTTCGTCTCCTAATCTGCGTACATCCACCTCCAAAGAAAGGCACCCCACGCCCACGGGCTCTTCAAATTCTGGCAAAAGAGCCGCCGCGTGAAAAGCAAAAAAACAAAAAATGTAAACATGTTTTGTCCCCCCCCCCTCCTCTCTCTCCCCCCCCCACCCATCCCGCACTCAGGATTACAATCGCGAGGAAAAATAGAACACTTGGCGGACAAAGTGTGTATGGTGGTGGCTGAGGCAGCAAAGGCGTCCCCCGGCTCGGCCGAGGCTCGACAATTCGACTATTACGTAATTGTGTGCGGCGCGGCGACAACGTTTGCTCGTAGTATCAGTCAGCAAAGCTGGGCCGGCGGGCGGTACGTGCGAGGCTGGGCGGGGTGGGGCGGGGCCGGGCGGGGCGTCCCGCTGGTGGTGCCGCTCGTGCCTGCCTGGTCGGCCGCGTTACATAAAGCGTCCTCAGCCCCGCGACGGTCCGCCCGGCCCGGGCCAGGCCGTCACCCCGGCAGCTAAAAAACGGAGGCGACCCAGACGCCTGGTGCAAGACCTCTCCCGCCGAGCACGCCTGCCCAACGGGGTTGCCTACCCGGAGGTTGTCAGGCGGTCACCGCCTGCGAGCCTCTGTCAAGCTAGCGAGCTAGGTGCGGTGAGGTGAAGTGAGGTTCACAGTCCCGCAGTGCACCCGTGCGTCACGGGGTTGCCTACCCGGAGGTTGTCAGGCGGTCACCGCCTGCGAGCCTCTGTCAAACTAGCGAGGTGAGGTTGAGTGAAGTGAGGTTCACAGTCCAGCAGTGCACCCGTGCTTCATGGGGTTGCATACCCGGTGGTTGTCAGGCGGTCACCGCTTGCCAGCTAAGGAGCTGAGGTGAAGTGAGGGTCACAGTCCCTCAGTGCACCGGTGCTTCACGGGGTCGCCTACCCGGCAGTGGCCCAGGTGTAGCCGGTCTACGGTCAGTCCCACGCGAGAGCCGTGTCAGGCGCACTATTAAAGTTCTGCGAAGTATTTCTCACTTTTCGTAAACTGCAAAGCATTCACTGGAAAGGTACTGGTCACATTTCTCACCCGTAATGAGCGGAGTATTTTTTCATCGCTCAGTAAAAGTGACTTTCGCTAAAACGACTCAAATCGAGTATTTTCTGGAATTTTAAAAATCGCTCCGGAAGAGTGACATTTGATGATTTGACTCAAAAAGAGTCATCAAAGTGACTCCAATAGAGCGACGTTCATGCATGTCGCTCTCCCAGGAGCATGAAAATTTGGTACAGAAAAGTCGCTTCCAAGATCGAAAAAGGCGACTCCTCCATTTTCAGTGTTTGCTTCGTAACTTAAGAATAAAAAAAATACTTCGTAGGCTACAAAGCTTGTGCTTCGCAGACCGCACAGAAATTCTTTGCAGCTTACAAAGTGTCTGTTTTCTTTGTAAATTACAAAGCAATGCTTTTCAGCTTACGAAGAGCGAGAATTCTTTTTAGCCCTGCGAAGCAAATACTTCGCAGATCTTTAACCGACTTTAAGAGTGCTGGGGGGGGGGGGGGGGCTGCCTACACGAGACTTACCAGGCGCTGCCCGGTGGCGGTACATGAATGGCATGACGCACCTCGAGGAAGGGCCGGGCGGACCGTGCATCCCCATTGCGACCACGCCCATCGATATGATGGTCGGCGATATGCACCACGCGCGCTCCCTCAAGTGCCCCGCACCCAAAATCGCAAGCACCGCGTATGACTAAAATATACCCGGCTGCGTCGCACGTGACTGGTGCGCACGTGGCGGACCGGGCCGGGCGGGGCCGGGCGGGGCCAGGCGGGGCCCCTCGGACGGGCTGTCCGCCGTGCGCGCGTGTGTACATTGTGCTGCCGCGACCTCTGACACGGCGCGCGGTGTCTCAGCCTATAACCGCGCCGGGGCAATTAAAGTTCAGCGTATAGGTCCATTGCTTAATCTTACTTTCGAGTGAGGCTCAATACTGATGTGCAATGGCGCGATGATAAAATAATTTGCAAACCAGAACGGGGCCACTTTCTATGCGTTATTCTGTTTTCTCGGGGTAAAGAAGTGCCCGGGGGGAGGGAAAAAAAAGTGAAGCCGGAGTGTATAGAGATAGAATTTATTGCATTGGTAAACTTGTCAGCGCACTTTTGCGCCTCGCCATAAACAAATTGACACACACACAACCCACTGCAGTACAAGCGTTAGCTGCCGCCAGCGATGCAGGTTAGGTTCTCATGCTTCGTGGTTTCACATGTTTCACGTGATTTTTCTAACGTTGAAACTGGGTTTGTGATAGCGAAGTAGAAAATGCCGAGAAGAACTAAAAACGATAGCCGGCGATTTAATTTTTATCAGATTACAATATGCAAAATAAAGAGGACTTTTCGAAGCAAGGAGAATACGGAATGCTTGGATTTTCTTTCGGACAGAGGGTAGTGCTTTTTAAAAATTCTTCTTTTTGACCGACCCGAGCACGGGAACAGCAGCTTACGCCGTATGAGTTAAACAATAATACAAACGAAACGACAGAGTAACAAAACAACAAAATAGGGATGCCTTTAGAACTTTGCCTGTTCTCAAGATATCTACATGTTTCAACTATGACTAGGTAATGAATTAACAACTATACTCTTATACAGATGCTCTTTTTCCTGCTTAGAAAAACCGTGACAAATACAACATATTGAACATTGTCCGAAATACAATTTCAATTATTTAACAATATTTACAGTAAGAATAACATAGTTTCCTTGCCGCACGTCAAAAAGACAGTGCGTTTCAAGCATACAATAAAGTTTAAGAACACAGTAGTTTCTTACTTATTTCACGATGACTTTCCCCAGTGGTTCCAAGGAATGCTAGCTTTGATTTAGAATATTTTAACAGATTAAATATTTTCTGGTTTACACCAGGGATTAAATGAATCTGTAAACAAAGAGGGAATTGCAAACTGTTGACTGTTGAGGTGAATGAGCGATGCAACAATATTGTGCAGGTCAAAAAAGGCCGGTAGAACGAAAAACTGTTGTGAGGGCCGCGGGACGGTAGTTTAACGGGAGGTAAATATTTTGTGTGGATGTACCAAATTTTAAAATGCAAACTGACGGCAGATTTTACTCACAAAATTTTAAAGATTGGTCTCCAACTACAACTGAGGAGGCGCTCATTTTTTTTTAATCCACGCGTTACAATTTTCACTAACCATTCTTCATCACTCCAACTGCTTACAAATTTATAATTTATCACTAAAGCATTACTTGAGCCTTTCACACTTTCGATGAAATTTTCGTTTATGACAGCGCTTACATCCACTCCAAGCGAGATACTCTTCGAATTGAGCTGCTTAATTCTTTTATAACCTTCCACGTGGAGGGGCACAAAGTGTTAACGAAACACACTTACTCATAAACAGCAGTCAAAGTGCATGCTTTTTTTTTTACCATACGTCAGTCGTCCTTCAGCGAATATCTTCATCAGTCAACGAAATGGCGGGTAAATATAATTTGACGGCTCCAAAATAACACGCAAGCATTAAAATTAAACAAGTATTAAGGCACCTGTAAATTCACCGTGGCAAACACACAGAAAATGACCCCTAAAATCAATTAAATTTTCTCAGTAATATAACTTTTTTTACAATACAGAATTCAAGCAGGCCTTTAACTAAAAATATGTTTGAAGTCGGTTTTAAGGGACTTTTTCTTATGATAGAAATTATATTAATAAAAGATTGGAATTTAGGACTTACGAAATGCAGTCAGTATGCAGCTGACTCTCTCACGGCGGACAATTATACGGTAGCCAATCCATGAAGGCAGGTCTTTTCTTTGCATGTCAAGTTATATGGAATATTTATGCTTGTATTAACAATACGCTTTGATTTTGACGCCTGGACTGCTTCATCCACTTAAGTTTAAGGACACGAGACCAAAGAATTCTGTCAAAAAGGGAGTGTAAATGTCATAAATCATCGATCGTTACCATTTATTCCTCAGTCCTTCTTGAACATCTGTGACTCAAATAAGTACGTCCTGGCAGTGTTGGCAGTAAGAATAAATTGCAATGTATGTACACGACGAATATTATTGAAACTACATAGCTATTTGTGCCACGAGTCAAACAATAGACCTACATTTAGATAGGTATGACGAAAATTCCGTTCATTCCCAATAAATATTATTGTAGCATTGAAATGGTGCGTAAAAAGAATATTTTGGGAGTTACAAAGTGGAATGCGCTTTATAAATTGGAAACATGAAATCGAAAACTTGGCTTCACAGAATTGGCATGAGGATATATCAGACCTGTGACATACATTGTCGGATATAATTTTAGCTTTGAATAGGACTTTGTCTATAAGAATTACTCCGAAGACAAGGTGAAGCTATGTGCACTTCTTGCTCATGAAAGAGGAAACAGGGTGGGTGAACACTTTGATGTGATACTACGTGAATCAGGCACTACAGTTTCTTGACACGGCTAGTTTTCATGTATTTTTCGTACATGCAAGTGTTTAGAATATGTTGACCTAATCTTTATATCGACGAATAACATGTTAATATTTTGACATAGTATGAAGCTGAAGGGGAGTACTGTGATAAAGACTTTAGCCAAGAGAGGGAATCACTTTTGTGATACGCTTCCGTTACGTTATCATTCAAGTCAGTCTACAATAAACATTTGACGAAGTACAAGGGTTTGCTGTTATGCAATAGAAAAACAACAGAGGAATTGTCAACTTTGCTCACTGCATCGAGTAATATCACAAAATGTAAATTTAACGTTTAAAAAAAGTTATTAGTAGTATATAATGATTTATACGTAATACACTTAGCAATTAAGACAAACTTCGGTAGAATTTTCATCACAACCACCATTTTACAGACAAATATGTATACCCTATTGAAATATCATACATATGATGCAAACAGATGATAGACGTGGTGCTCGAAAAGCAACGTGCACCTGTGGTCCATCTTCGTAACACTATAACAATATTTTGATTGCAGGTGTGTTCCGCGAGCACTCGGCACGGAAGTCTTGTCGCACCTAACTTCTTCCTCCAACACGCTCTTGGTATCATTTGGCACTTTTAAACCGTCCGTCAAGACGGTCAACCGTTCTCCCTCACTGGGTCCGTGGCTGCGAGCAACTCTCTGGAACTGCCAGTTAGGCTTCCACCTTTTCTTTTTAAGGAAAAAAAAAAGTACTACTAGTTAAGTTGTATATGGCAGCCTGGGTTGCTATACTGGCATCTGAGTCCTCTAGCCAGGAAGTATCACAAGATTTGAGCGGCGGCGTCCTTCGAGGTCCAGCGGGGTGGCGGGGGAGGCTCGGCGGGGCGCGCGCGCGTCTCCCGCCGCAACCCCTGCCCTTCACTTCGCGTCCATCCGGACCCGCTCACGAATAAAGCGTATGAAAAGTTTCACCAGCTCCCGGAGGTGTCCCCGGGGAGCTCCGGCAGGCGGGCGCCGCGGTATAGGCTCCGCGGGCGCGGCCTACACGGCGAAGCGCGGCGGCGACACGCAGCGGTCGCCCGCGCAGCTGGACGGCGGCCGCCACGTGCACGAGCCGGGGAGGTACGGCGGCGACATGGGCTCCCCGGAGGGCGCCGGTGACGGCGGCGCCGACGTCATGGGGGAGGCGCTGGGGGACTGGGACGGCGAGGGTGGCGGTGTCGACGGAGTCAGCTCGGGTACGCCCATCGCTCCCATGGCTCCGACGCCGTCCGCCTCATCGGACTCGGTGACGGTAGTGGTGGTAGTCCCGTAGGTGGCGGGGACCTCGGCGGCGCAGTCCGAGGCCGTGGACACGCGCCGCGGCCCCACGGGTGACTCGGGGAGCGACTCGGAGGCGCCGGCAAGGCTGCTCCAAACGGCCAGAGTTAACAGAAGGCCAGGGTCAGACACCGCTGGGGTTGGAGAACCAGGACGGTTCGGCAGGCAGCGGGGGCGGGGCCGGGTGCGGCCCGCCGCGCGTCCTGTTCGGGGAGCAGGCCGCCCGCCCGGGGCCGGGGCCCGCTGCAAGATATATCAAACAGCGCTGCAAGAGATGCGCCAAGCGTTGGGGACTCACTGTACTGCGGCCACCGCGGTGCGGAGAGAAAAAAAAATGTCAAGCGAAAGAGACCACTTTGTCGTGGTTTTGTCTCTTACATAAGTATTTTTTAACATTGTACGCGAAGCTTTTGTATTTTTTTTTTACGTTTATCGCGAGCGTTGATTTATTTATCGAAACGAGTACAGTGAACCCTCACTCTGACTGTTTTGAGTGAGTAAAGTTCAAATGAAAAATAACTACAGCATAGCTAAGTGATAAAGGTTAGCAACACCATACGTAACGAATGTCATGGTATAAAAATCATACAGGAAAACGACTTATCACTCATTATAGCAGTCACTACTTGCTACATGCAGGGAAAAAGGATGGTAGTTATCGTCACGTAGGGTTTTCCACAAAGACCATCCCCAAACTACGTAACACTTCTACAAAAATATTTGACGCTAAAAGAGACAAAAATAAATCCTTACAAAAATATGGCGATAGTGCGCAGGGCCGCAGGGTTGTTCTTTGTCAGTACATCCTAACCTTGCAGTTTTGACCTGTGTTACGTAGTTCTGGGACAGTTCTCACTCACTCAAAGCATTGAGGTCACACAATGATGGAGGTGCTGTGGGAAGGAATTTTATAGTACAATGTGACCTGGTTTGAGAGAAAAGAGAGAGGAGTGGGGAAAACGCTTCAAAGTAAAAGAAAATCCCTGTCCAAACAATTTTACCTGGAGCGAGAAAATTCCAAAATTGCCAAAACTAGATAAGACGAAATATCAACCAAAGTTTGCAGAGTTGGGATTGATTCAGGTATATACACTTAGCAGCGTCTGCCGTCCCAAACCAAGTCAGTGATATATTACAATGTTCAGTGTAAAATCGTAGGTGCTCTGGTGTGAAGGAGAAAATGGACGGTGAGATTCGTTCGTGACGTGGTGTGTAGCCCTTTAAGGGACAGGTGGTGTATTAGGTAAAAAGTTCAAGAAAGGCCAATTGCAGGAAAAGGGTAGAATGGTAATCCAATGAAGACCGAGCTAGAGATTAAGACATCATTGAGATAGAAATTTGGCGCCGTGAACACTTGGCGCCCATCACACTGCTCACTTTCAATGAGGTATTTTCCGAATTAGAAGAACAGGAGGAATATCGTCTGCTCAGGGACCATCACAAAGCCTCGACCAATCAGAGAGGGCTTCTCTCGTGGCCCGGTCTAGACAGCCCTTCTCTGATTGGTCGAGGCCTTGTGATGGTCCGGGAGCAGACGATATTCCTCCTGTTCTTCTAATTCGGAAAATACCTCATTTCATTCATACCTCCGCGTTCGGTCTTCGGATTCCATGGAAGTGAAAGCTGAGTTGAGTGGTTTGAAAATTTTCACACACTTGTGCTAGGGTAAGTAAACAATTGTTTCAATTGCTGCGCAATATGTGTCAGACGGTTGCTAGATTGTAATGTTTTTTTCCCTCTTACTGCTGTTTCCTACATTTTCAAATACAGATACATTAGACAGTACACGCCCCGCCTTTGAATGGGCGCCTATAAAGTACAACGTGGCAACCCGATTAGCTCTCGTGCAAGTTGGGTTGCCAACACACTGGGCGCCAGGGCGAGGTAGTTCTAAAGCCGTCTGACGCGATGTCACAGCCGACGAAAAGCAGAATAATATAGCAGTAAATCAGCCTACAATAGTTAATTATAATCATATGACATGGGGAAAGCCATATGAAAAGCTAACTAAATTTATAAAAGGACTGAAGGAAACCTATATGCCTTTGACTCCAGAGCCTGGAGTTGCCAGAGGCTAATCATATCGGATGACTGCGGTTCTAGCGGCCGGCTTTTACTGCTAAAACCATACAGATACCGGAAAAAGTGGAAAATGTTCACTTGAGCAACCGTTAGACATTAGCTTATTCTCATACTGCGTGTATTTACAGTCGATGAACAAGCGAGTCGCAGGGTGTGTCTGAGATTACTTTATTTTCAGTTTGTGAATCTGGGACAGAAAGCAGTGAGATTTTCTCAACCACACACCACACAGCGTACAGAGGATTGTGCGGTGGTCCTTGATGGTCGGTGCCCTACAAAAGTGTCGTGGATGTATGTACTATTGAACAAAAGATACCTGTCACACTCGGATGGACGCTTGTGGCCGCACTGTGGCCAACGCCTTTTTATTGCATCATGTGCCCTGCAGGGGACCAATCACCAGTTAGAATTCCTTCGCCCACCATATTTGCGAAAAAAAGGAAACAGTTAAAATAATTCGAAAGAACATCATTTTAACGCGTCGAGTGCGAAAATACTGAAGAGACCGGAATGGGTCACGTTACTCCGTTATGTTATTCCGCCCAATCCCCTAGCGGAAGAAAGATCACAAGAAGTGCGAAAATAAGTGGGGTGTGGGAAGGGCAGACACCCCACGAGACACCCCCAAGAGAAATTTGTCCGCCTTCCCCCACCCAAAATCTTTGATCGTCTCGTGTTCCGCTATACGGGTTTTGGCGTGATACGAACTAATTACGGTTGTATCAACCCTGGAAAGCCGAATCGAGTTTGACTTAAAACACACTCGACGCATCAAAGTACTTGCCACTACGAGCTTAAGAATAAATGATAAAAAATGAAGTTAAAAAAAAAGTTGCAAAGTAAAATAAAAGTCTATGAGTTCTACACTTGCGCTTCGTTTGGAGTGTTAACTAGAAAGCATAACGAAATGTAAAGCGAGGACTGCGTGCAGGTTTAAGCAAGGATATCAAAAAATAAAACAAAAAATAACAAAGAGAAAAAAATGTATATTATCAATCTAAACAAAAAAGACTATCATTCTATCAAGCATACAACAGCAAAAACTATAATAAGATACATTTCAGTCTTTTTTCCTCAATTAAAGAGGAATATAGAAGATTTTTATACAAATCTCATATTTATGAGTCCAATTTAATAGACATTCTCTTTCAGTATCACATTTTTCCTCTAAAATTAATTTAGATCAGAGGAGTTTCACTGTTACAATATTAAATACTTCTCATATACAGTAAAATAAATGAAGAAATCATAACTACTGCAAAACCTAAGCATGCTATTCATTTCATTCACTTGAGCGTGACAATGGTCTTATGTAAAAATATTATGTGCCATTCAGCTGGTCCCTGGACATCCAGAGTAAACGTGTATAAAGAAGTGCATAATCTAGGAAACGTTTTTGAGATCAAGTCACAAATTAAGCACACTAAAGGGAAACCTCCGGTTCTATTCCCCTTAAATCTACCGACGAATTATTCCGCAAAACGCTCCCGAAACTATTCATATTGGACGCGGATGCTTCTACTAGACGTCGGGTGCCACGACGCCATTCTCATGATAGGAGCCCGTGGCATCGGAGGTGTGCAATTACTATTGCTAGTTGCAGAACAGACCGTTGGCAGCGGCTTATGCTATAGGAGGCGTGGTCTCATTGCGGACAATCATGTCGCAGAAGCATTAGGGCGTAAATATCGATTATATAACTTTTCACGAATCAGAGGTCCACATCCCAACTGAATAACTGAAAGATGCCTTGTAATTTTTAGGTACCCTATAATACACCTTGCCATAAAAGTAATTATCCTAGACGGGACACATGTTGGTGTGAGCGTGTTCGTGTACTGTGCCTTTGAATGAGCTCTCAGAATGAGAATGAAATTCGTGTATCCCGTGCAAAGTCTGGTCTGCACGTTACGAGACCGTAGGTACAGATATCGCGCCACCTTGTAACTTCGTCGCACACTCCAAAAGCCAGATAACGGATACAAGTTATAACCAACTAAGTTGACTTTGTAAATAAGTAAGATTCCAATTACTAAATCCGCCAGAAGTTAAAGAACGTGAGGGCTTCCTGGTGCCAATAAGTTACAAGGAAGCGGATGTCCTGCTCCCTACAGTGTCTCGCAGTTAGTTTAGGGCACAAACCCTGACCAGCATGATAGGAAGGGTGCTTACATGAGTCTGGTAGGGGCTTTTCTTCCGCCACCATGAGGGCCGCCCGCTCGCTGGCAGGTAACCGTTGTTCTAACGCATTCACACAGTTTAGCATGCTCCTGGAAACAATGCACCCAAACTTGCTCATGGGTCTAATGATAACATAACATAGAGAAAACGAAAGCAGGTATTTCAATTCAGAATTCTAGAATACCGAAATTAAATGAAGTTTGAATCAGGTTTTATGCATCGTGAAAGTGTTACTTGCTTTCGCTTTGTTCGAATGGCACATGTGAATACATATAACTATCACTTTAAAAACAGAGAAAAAAAAACATTGAAGAAAAAACAACATTGTAAAAACTTAATGGACATATTGGACTTCGAACACTAATTTGCGTCGCACTTATTTACTATAACAGCAGTAAATTTATGAAGAAAAACCGCATTTCATAGTAAGTTTTTAGCGATATTGTTTAACGACATCAGATATCTGATATCTGAAAAAGGGCGATTATCTCTAAGTTGTATTATGACAGCTTTTTCATTTTAAGAGGGGCGTGACGTCGAAAAATTTATTGCACGCTCGACCTAGTTTTACTGGGAGTTCCGCGGGGAGGGTCACCTCCGACGTCAGTGAGGGCTGTATCAATACTGGTCCGACTTTCATCCAAGGTTGACCTGTGTGGCATTAGGATAAATTAGCTGCAAGAACAACTTTTTGCTGTTTTACGGGGAAAAAACAAACAAAAACAGATCCTATCGCACATAGAATAAACAACGGGCGTCAAAAGTAACGTATAAACTATTGTAATATGATTCACCTAAACCACCACCGTGCTCTGAAAAAAAGCGCAAAGTAAAACTTTTTTAAAAAATCACATTTAAGAGAAAATTGTCACAAATTCACTGAAATTGAAAGACATGCACAAGGAAAACGCACGAAAACCACAAGCAAACACTTTTCACAAACGGCATAAAAATTAATTTTAAGAGTCACGTAAAAATAAACCACACACCGAGTCTAAAATGCTTAGTCAACATGCTTTTCTTATCGGTTAGGAATGAGTCATCTGGAATATATGAAGTTTTGCAAAGAACTTGTAAAGAACTACAGAGATGTACTTGAACCTACATGGAACCGTGAGCATTCCAGCGAAACCTCGGTAGTCCACGAATCGATCCGCGAAGTGCGATTACGTTATAAGCGGGATTACGTTGTCATACACGCCGTTATAACGTAATAATGAAAAAAATAAGTTATCTGCGGGTTTCGCGTAAATTGATCTTTTTTCCCGTTCGACAGGCAGCCCTCTGGCGCACTGATGAGTAAATGGGCTCAAAGCGAGCCTTCGTGACCCTGCCGTGCCTTCCCTAGCGCCCCGCGCCTACCCTGCAGAGCTTTAATGGCCGAAAAAATGACCAATTCACGCTATACTGAGGTGAATTTCTAGGGTTGCTGCGCCAAAAACGTGACGTGACATGTGGGATTACGTTATAACGAGGCACGCAATGACGGGGTAATGTAACCCTAGAGACGGTCGAAACGGCGCGGGCTGCAAAAATATTACGTTGTAAGTTAAGCGGGATTACATTACAACAAAGTTCATACTAACGAGGTTTCACAACTTGATGTTCAAGTTCAAAGGACGATGTTGTTATGCTCACAGAAAGATGGGAATAAATTTGAGCTTTAGAAATATTTGACGGAGACGTGACCACTACCAAACGAGCAGGAAGTGAACTTTACAAATAAGTCATGCTTGGGGCAAAGATCAGGCCTGTCCTTTCGGCCGACTACTCACCCGTACAAACTACTGTTCCGCATACTTCCCCTGTGAGTCCGGAGAAGAGGAAGACGCGAATTGAAAATAAAGCAGAAAGCAATAGTGTCAGTTAATTACCATCACGAATCGATAGAAGCAGTTTGTAGCACCTTCACCAACCAAACGCGCGAGTATAGTTGAGCCTTTGTCGACAGAGATAGAGAGAGAGATAGAGAGAGAGACAGAGAGGGAGACAGAAAGAGATAGAGAGAGACAGAGAGAGAGAGAGAGAGAGAGACAGAGAGAGAGACAGAGACAGAGACAGAGACAGAGACAGAGACAGAGACAGAGAGAGAGAGAGAGAGAGAGAGAGAGAGAGAGAGAGAGAGAGAGAGAGAGAGAGAGAGAGAGAGAGAGAGAGAGAGAGAATATTCTACTGAGATCTAAAACGGAAATAATACGAACAGACGGTTTTCCAGGCCACACGAGTTGGCATTATAGAAAACTGTACAACTCGTATTTCGGAAACGAGGCCAACGGTTTTCCGATGTTCCGCTATAAAGCCCAATAAAAATTAAAACCATTTGTAGCGACATTGGCCGATGCGTATAGGAATAGTGAGGGCTACGTTTACAAGCAAAAAAACGAAGTCATTCATACAACCAACTCCATCCATCTTCCACTCTATTTCATTAAATTTAGCCCAATGATTATCTGCTTATTTTCAACAGATTTTAACCAACTGGCGCACCCTTCGACTGAAAAGCAGTTCAACACGAGGTGCCTATTTCCTCGATATCAAAATTATTCAGACACGAAAAAAAAGATACGTGAGTGCTAAGTTGAGTAAAAAAGCAACGTGATAGGTACAGTGTAACGCACCAATCCATTACTCAAAATAAACAAAATACAGAAAGGATCAAAGAGCATGCTCGGGCACAAGTCAATGTGCGCCCTGTCGGAAGGGTGGCCCAGCAAAATCAAAATACCAAAGCTACAAAAAATATAGTTGTGACAATTCCAGCTTCAAAAAAATTCTAGTTATCTCAATACACAATGTGACTTTCAATTGCAATTTAAGAAAAAAAAGGAAGAAAAAAAAGAAAAGACACATAAGACGTTTTTTATCATATTAGAGCAGCTTTGGTGGTCTGAAACTTTGAAATATTTGATTGAACGCAAGCATGAACGCAGTTTCTTACCTGTCACCCCCATGCCTGAAAATGGCAGATATTTCCTCAAATGTTTTATTTTTAGTCTCTGGAACTTGTCTGTACGTAAAGATCCAGAATATTGCCAGCAATACGCTGAATGGCAGAAAGGTGTAGTTTTCGAGGTGAGTCTGTGCGATGGAATAAAAGAACCACACATTAGATATTCACACGCCCTGGGTGCACATAGGTTAACGCGTTTCGTGCCATTTCAAATCATTTCCTTGTGCTTGACATACCTTCATCGTTGGAAACACAATGCCGACTAAGAAGTTGGCCATCCAATTGACCAAGACGGCTATAGACATGGCAGCTGGGCGTGGTCCCTGAGAGAAGAGCTCGGCAGTGATCATCCAGGGAATGGAGCCCGGCCCCACCGCGAAGAACACGACGAAGCCCAGCGTCGACACGACGGACAAGTACGACATCCAGTCGATCATCTCCTGGACATATCCAAAGAACTCCTATCAGGGGCGTAGGAACAGTTCTTACCCCCCTGGGTGATTCTACCGACGGGCGGAGAAGCGACACGGAAGCCGCATGCATACAAAACAACGAAAATAAAATGGATATCGTTTCTCGGCTCGTCTTCGAATCCCGAGGAGGCATTCAGCTTGGGGAGGGGAGGTAAAAGAAGCAAAATGAAAACATAAAAGAACGTAAAATCTCAAAATAGTGATCAACACCCTACCGGGTTATGTACTTTTTAGTATATTGCTATGTACGTCTATGAACGTACAATGCTATATTATGCGTAACGATGTACTAAATTTGTGCACAAGCATCGTAATTTTATAGACGTACTCAGCAATACGATAAAAAGTACAAAACACGGGAGTGTGAACGCCTCCAATGCAAATCCACTACAACACTCGCAAATAAAAAGTAACGATCGGGGTCTACGACAATGTCTCCTAGCCTTCGAAACGAACCGTCGCAGGCAAGGAGACATGTCACATCTAAGATACCCACCTTCGTACAGTAAACAACCTGTATTTAAAAATACCCTACAATGTATGAGCCACTCATGTTGTTCCGTCGAAATTTGACTTTGCCAGGGGCGTCGACACTGGTTAGAGAGGGGTGGTAGCGGGCAGACGGGGCAGTGGTTTGGGGCGGCATATTCCAAATAATCATCGATTCGATAGCCTATGGCTATCAGGACTGATGTTAAAGCGCTGCGCCAACCCAGCCCCGGCATAAGTTAAAATGAAATAACACATTTTCAAAGAAAAATCAAATGTCCATAAACAGATATCTCTGAGGGTAGGCAACCCGCAAAACTCTGGTCGATTTGTTGCTCCCTGGAAAACTGACCTCACTGTAAAAAGCTTACGGTGAATTTCACCGTAAGTTACAGCGAATCCTGCAGCACTGTAGCTTACGGTGAATTTTACCGTAAGCTACGGTGAATGGCACCGTAAGCTGCGGTGAATATCGCTGCAAGTTACAGTGACTTCCCTGATTCACCGTAGCTTACGGTGCCAGCCGCCGTAGCTTACGGCGAAATTCACCGTAGCTTACGGTGATATTCGCCGTAAGCTACAGTGGTGCAGGTTTCACTGTAACTTACGGTGAAATCCACCGTAAGCTTTTAACAGTGCTGTCGACGCCCCGAGACTTCCATTTACACAATTAATCCTTCAGATTAATTAATAACATTATCTTTGTAAAGAATTGCTTAAAGAAGTGTTTAAAGAAATTAATAACAGTTGTTCGGAACAGCGAAGTTTTGAATTTGATGCATAAACACACCGCAATGACCAGTTTCAATCGGACTCAAGCACGTACTTTGATGAGGAAGCTAATGGTGATGAAAATGGAGAAGATGAACATGCCACCCAGGCCGTATAGGTGAAGCGTCCGTCTGCCTGTCTTGTCCATCATGGGGATCGATACCAGTGTCATGAAGAACATGATGACCCCTATGCCGATAGTGGCGAACTTGGCACTCTCGCCCGTCAAGCCGGAGCTAATGAAGAGTTCAGTCGAATAGTAGAACACCTGGAAAAAGACATACCTCACATAAGGGATATTTTCATTTCAAAAATCACAACCCTAAATCAATCGAAATTAATCCAAATAATATCAATTGAAAAGATGCAAAACGAATTTTTCTGAACCAACTGTCTTGAAAACCCCTTGAACTTTCGTAGTTACATTTTTTCACGTCAGTGCTTGGTGTGGGCGGGTGTTACATGTGTCACATCTCACGCGCGAGTAACAGTAGGCAAGCTCGCCAGTCAGGACGCGGTAAAAGTAAACCGCGAAAGTCAGCGGGGTTTTGCAGACACCTAGGTGTTGTTCAAAAACTCGTACCGCGTTGATCCCAGATAACTGCTGTGAAAGCTGCATCAAGATGCCGATAAACAGCGGCTGCCGCAGCGTTGGCGAGCAGATGAGCTCCGTCATCGAGATGGAAGCCTCCGCTGACTGCGCGCGCTCCTCCGCCCGCATCTCCTCGATGTCTTCCTCTACCTGCGAGGACGCTCGGAGCCTCTGCAACGCTGCACACACGTTGAAAAGAGACACGTCAAGCATTATCCTGTCGGAAGGTAAGCGGAGGGGCAACGAACCGAGGGAGGAATCACTCCTGCTGCAAAATGAGTGCAATGATAATTTTTTTAAAAATTTCCTGGTTTTTGATTTCTATGTCACTTTTGTCATAAATAGTGATTTTTTTTTCACCACCCCTTATTTCTGCATTTTTCATTCGTTTTCAGTTTTTAGTATATATGTTCTCGATTTTCGGATTATTCTGTAATAGTCTTCATTTCACTTTGATTATTTTTAAATTTATAAAATGAGTTTTGGGGGCCGAGCAATGATTTATCACAGTGATTCTCCCCCTCCCCCCCCTCTCCTTCGCAATGGAACGAACGAAGCCTCACCCTTCCGCGCCTCCTCCTCCCAGTGCTTGGTCATGAGCAGGTAGCGGGGCGACTCCGGGCACATGGGCAGCAGCACGAGCTGCAGCACGGCGGGGCAGACGGCCAGGCCGAGGAGGAGCGGCCAGCCGTCGTCGGTGCCCAGGATCTGCTCGATGCCGAGCACCTGCGACAGCAGCAGCCCGATGGTGACGGCCAGCTGGTTGAGCGTGCCCAGGCCGCCGCGCAGGTTGAGCGGCGCGATCTCGGTGATGTACATGGGCACGAGCGACGTGTTGAGGCCGCAGTTGACGCCGATGATGAAGCGGCCGAGGAAGAGCAACTCGTACGAGTTGGCCAGCTTGGCGAAGCCCATGAGGCAGGCGCCGCCCACGCCCATGACGTTGTTGAGCAGGAGGCCGCCTTTTCTGTAACACGAGGAACAAATCGCCGTCTGACGTGACATGCCCCCGCCCCGTGCAATGAGAGCGGCACGTTGCAGTTGCGTCATATGTACCTTCCGAATCTATTGGCGATGAGGCCCCCGCTGAATCCACCCAGCATGCCACCGATGGCGAAGATGGACACTCCGACGGAGTACAGCAGTTTGACGGTCTCCTCGCTGAGGTCCTCATTGTACCGGTTCTTGTATACATCTTTCATAAAGTTCTCGATGTTCTGCAGGGAAGCAAGATTGTTTCGTGTTTGGAATATAATTTCGGGGCGCAAACAATCCAATCGGCTCCCTTCAGGAAAATATTTTACCTGCTCAGGTGCATTGATGACTCCAGTGTTGTAGCCAAACTGTAACATGCCAAGTACCGCCGCTCCGATCGCATAGCAGAGGAAGAAAGTGAGTCCCTAAAAGAAGAGAAAATGAGATTAGATCGACAGTCTCACTTTAGTTTATAGTGTACTGAACCTCACTCACATGTGGATCTTTCCAGCCGTTTCTTAATATATAATTGAATTCATGTTACAATGTTTCTAGAAGTGGGTATTACAACAAAAAATGAGTAAATTTTCTTGTAACTACTGACATTAAATCAATAAGGTGCAGGACAAGCGTATGATTGGTATACTAATTTAATTAAAAAATGCAGGTAATGAAGGAAAATTATTTATTCACAAGAACAAGGCATGTAAACTACAAACAAAAAGAAATGTACATTCAACGAACAAAGAAGACAAAATAAACTAAAATATAATAAAAAAAAAAGCAGTCAGCAAGCAAATGATGAAATGCAGAAATAAAACATCAAGCTGCTTGAAAGAAAATAAATGAAAAATTCTCTGGGCACGAATTGTCGTCATGATGTGAGGGCCTGCACAACAGAGACCCGAATGAAACAGGATACATCGGAAATGAATCTACAAGAAATGTCTTCGTATGATGTGATTAAACAATGCCGTGATTGCGTAGCAATGAAAAGTTCTTTGACAATGATCTGTATGGTATATCACGCGGTGCTTCTGCCTCATGTCGAGCCGTAACGGCAGTGAGCATAAACTTCTCGTTGCCTCTGCAACTTTTGGCGGCTAGTGGATGGAGAGTTACTTTATTTCTTTAATTTCGCCGACGGTCCTTTGTGTGCTGCATGATCTCCCCTTGCAGTTCCTCTCTGCAAACAAGGCAGAGGCCGGGTAGCGGTGGAGTTCGCGGAAAACAATGACGAATTCCCAGAGCAAACTCAGTTCCATAAATAAAAGCTTTCCGCCTCGCCTGTGAATATGCTCCAACCGTATAACGGGAGGGAATCGACTCCTAACATCCAAAAAAGATGGACGGTTACGACTAATCAACTTCAGCACTATTCAGACGTTTTTCTCTTCAGCAATGATGAGTTTCCTCCCCTGCAGAAAGCCGCAGTCCTTCAAAAAACGAGTAAGAGTGCAAGGACTCAGCTCTCTAGACGTTTATCAAAGAGCCCCCCGAATTTATTAGCTCACTTTCTCGCAGTGGCTCGACTAAGAAAACTACCATTTTTTAAAATGTATAATTTTGAGGAAATCCTGACATTTCAACAACAAATATCTCAAAATTTGACGCTAACTTTACATTGTAATTGCAGCGGTTAACTAAGCTAATTTAGTTCTTCTTTGTATGCGAACTTTTTTCAAAGTCGCAAATAACATGACGGTTCTGCAAAAGGAGCCGTGCTAATAAAATAATAAAAATAAATTATCGGACCCTGACACAAATAAGTTAGGCTACTTCATGCCTAAAAATTGGATCCCGAGACAAAACCATACGGATCCTTCGTGCCTAAAAAAAGAACATGATCGAAAAAGGTACGAGTGTTTTGTTTTCCTGCGCATCAAACGTCCGTCCGAACGACAAATTTCACCCTCACAAGAGGCGTCGCCAAAAGAGAAGAGCCAGCCGCCTCTGCTTGGTCCCCGCCGTTACGGTTCGACGGTGTCACCGTGTCGCCCCTACCCAGACATGCGGTGACATGGCACTCGCCACATAGCTAACACAATGAGAGGCAATGGATGGGGATGGACATGTTGGTGGCGCTATGCACGGTACTCCCACAGACTCACTTGCCGCACTTGCGCGGTCGGCTTCAAGCCTGCCCCGCTGAGCTCAGCGCTGGGCTGAGACTCAGCGTCATCTCTCAGAAGAGAATTCTGTCAAAGGCAAAACAAAAGTCATAAAAAGAAAATCAAACAAAACCATTGATCAATAATAATGCAGTTGCCTCTATTCTGCTGCCGGCGCCGCCGCGGCTGCCGGCGAGTTTGGAAGTAATGAAAGTCTTCCCCCTGCTCCTCCGCCGCCCGCTCGGCTACGTCCGAGGGGGCGGTGTCGGCATTCTCGTTTACTTTATAAAGCGATATTGCACCACTGGAAAATCTACACAAAACTAATCCCGTTGGCGCAGCACAGCGGAATTAAGTTGAAGGGGCGCATGCTTTCGGGCGCAACCAAGAAAATACACGGCAAGATATAAATGCCCTTTGGCAGGCAAGGCTTCCTACAGCCCGAAAATAATCTCTAATAAAAATTGAACATCCATGGATAGCATGCACTCTTGCTAACTATCAAACCACATAACACAAACGGAATCGACAAAAGAGTTGCAGCACCCGTATCGGACTATTCAAACACATCGAAAGCGGGTTCAGTTCGGTCGATCGGTCGGCCGCAGACCCCACAACAACACAGTACCTGCTGCAATAACCGAAGTTTACGCCGGTGGGTGTGCTCCTCCAGACGGTCGACGTACTCCCGGAGCTCCTCTATCTCCTCCTTCACCTGCTGCACCGTGTCGAGCTCAGAGCGGATCGCCACCATGTCCCTCTTGACCTCGCATACCTGCGCGAACAGCCGACATTGTCAGTGTGGCGGTGCCGCGCGCGGACGAGGGTAGCAGCTAGACAACAAACAGTGACGAGGGGAGGAGGGGCTCACTTCGCTCTGACAGCTCTCGACGGAGCGCGTGAGTTCCTGAAGCTGAGTGCGAATCTCGTGAAGAGCTACGGTAGTTTCAAGGTGCCGGTCGCCGCGCTGGAGCTCGTCCAGCTTCGCGCTCAGGTTAGAGCTCATCACGCTCACCTGCTTCTGCAGGCTGCAAAACAAGACAGAGTTGTGTAGCACAGGCAGGTGGGGGCGTAGACAGGGGGAATGTTCGTACGGGCCTTATTCTAGGTAGCCAGAAAATTAACAGTGTTGCATGTTGAAAAGTTAATTTTAATTTCCTTTTTGGCAAAATTAAAGACGCCGGTTGACACCTTTTTTTTTAAAAAAAAAAAAAATAAGATTTGGAAATGACTGAACTCGACAGCAAACAAAGGATGATGATGCCCGGCAGCGTTAGCAGTCATCTGCCTGGCATTACTCAACATGCAAGCCTAAAAGTAAAAATGAAAGCAGGAAAAGAGCGCGAGGGACACATTGTATGCACGATCTACATCCACACAATCCAAACTTTAATGAGAGGCTACACTGAAAAAATAATTGATTTTTAACAAAAAAATTAAACAATCGTGTTATAGATTATGAATGAAATTTTATGAAAAACCTCTATCAGAAGAGTACTTCCTTTCTTACTGATAAAGAACTTTTCAGAATAAACTTTGTCCGACGAAATGCTATGCGCAGGAAACCATTTTAGTAGAACCATGCATACAGCAACATTGTTTTGTAGCTTTTAAAATACGCATGGCAGATGCTAATTCGGTCCCATGTCATGACAAGAAAGATATTAAACCTCTGAGCACCCCCCGAGGCGCTAGGGATATCCGTTTCAATGTAGCCTCCCCTTCAAATAGTGCTTTTCTGAATACGGTTTCAACGCACTGCATTTGATTAAGAAACAGTATTTAGAAGCATTGACTAAACGAATCATAGTATGGATTTGCCGATCGTATTTTCATGGATCAACTCACGGAATTACTGCCTGACAAGAATATTTAATAAAAACTTGTCAAGAGTGAGTTTTGCAAAAACTAACTACTGAAAGGCAAAAGGCACTGAATAGTAGAGGTCGATGGAAGGCCGCATGAATGCAAGGCGCAGAGAATCGCAATAGCTTCTAGACAGAATCATCCAAGCACACACTTGGAAATAAAAGGAAAAGGAGGGGTAGAGAAAACTTATAGTAACCAAATATTATGTGCCCTAATTTTATCTCTCCAAAAAACAAAACAACAAAACAAGTTGATAACTTTCAAACCGACCAACTTTAGGCCCCATCTACTTAAAATATAAAATTTCGTGAGAATTTCGCGAGAAAGCAAATAAGATAAAGAAACCAATGGACGAGGAGTCGGGTTCAAATCTATAGTAACTATTCAAAGTAATTCCTGGAGGATGGGGTCAAGGAAATAGGATGCGTCTTCGACAAATTAACAGAAATTTGGCGGGTGCTATGCAAGCAGCAGCTACGACACAGCCGCTCGCTAAAAGAAGTCCACCACTATATCTAATTCGTCCTTTGAGGTGGCATGCTTCATAGAGTAAAACATGCCTATGATGCTTTTCTATCTGCAGTTGGTAAAAATGAAGAAATTGCCTGAAATGCAATAATAAATCAACACTGCAAACCAAACAGCATGCTATGCAAACCAAAGAAAGAGCTTAGTGACAACTTGGTTGTTGCCCACTAGGACAGAAAAAAATTTTCCAAACAGGAAAGCTCTACTTCTTGTGTCAACGCAATCCGCTGTTTGGTTAACGGTGTAACTACTCGTGAGCAAAGCAAAGTTCACTGCTTATTTTCTAGAATTGTTACAATTTTCAGATTTTTTTCAGGTCTACATGTAAAAAAATATCCTACATGTGTAACAAATTTGCAATATTTTCGCAAGAATAGCTTCTAAATATCCTACTTTGCAACGAAAAGTCGATAATTGCCGGCAAACACAAATCTTAATTTAGAGTTTTAAATGAAAAAAATAATGACTGTTTTTGATAGCTTTTAAAACGTTTTCTTAAATAACGTAATGATTAAGTGTCTCCGGAGTCGTCTAATGCTCGATTAGTCCGTTATTTTTGTTGTGTTTTCTTGTTTCAAAAATCTGTTGAAAGATTAAAAAGAAAAGAAAACCTCATCAGGGAGTCTTAATACATGTATGTCCAGCAAGAACTGCAAGAACACAAAGACATTAACTTTCCCAACATTCTCCATCTAGTTCTTGTAGCCTTCTGACTACATCGGCCATGCATGGTAAGTGCTGCGGATGTGGCAAGTCCAAAGGGAGCGCGAATCTGAACTTGAGTCCATCTTGCGTCACTGAAGGTAGCCCACATACAGGCACTTGGAGAGCAAGGCACTCTAGCACACAACAAGCAAGTCTTTAAGGAGTTTGTTACTTGCACTCGTGGTAGAAAAGTCATATTTTCCAGCCTATCCTACCCTCTCCCCATCCGCAAAAAATATATATGTATATGATAAAAAAATATACAAAAAATATATATTTACAGTAAGCAGCTAAAACCTGAATAGGAAGCTGCCACACCAAATGCTGCCTTCCTACGCACCCTCCAAAATCACAAAGGTAAACTTCGTGGGAGACATAACCCCGCCCCCTTACATCCATGGCGGCGCCTCCAGTCTCAAACAACTACTTTAGAAAAGCGCACGCGTAGAGAGAAGGGACACGAACCATGACACATCCGCAGCAGTGATGCCGTCTGAGTACTCGTACTGCCAGTCCATGGTTGGACCACGGCGGCGGGTACCGATACCTCACAAGCAGCTCCCGTAGCGTTGCCTCGTCCTCGCCCTGGAGCTCCAGTCGGTCTGCCAGGCTGACATTCGATCCCCTGTGCCGGTTGCGCACCCTCAGCTGCAGCACACCACCTCGGGGTCTCGGGGGCCGAGGTGGTCCCGGCACGTCCCTGTCCTCCCACCGGCTCAACTGGTCGTGGTGGTCATACTCGTGCAGCTCTAGCACCACCTCGTCGTCCTCGTCGTCCTGAGGGAGGGAAAAACAGACCAAGTTTGTTGCGAAGGCATCCTTTTAAAAAATTTAAAAAAAATATATTTAAAAAGAAAATTGCAGAAAATTTCAATCACTCTGTTTTTTCCTACCTGCGGCGGCTGCGGATGGTGGCGATGGGACTGTCCCGATCCCCGGTAATCCAACTTTCTCATAGGTTTCTTATGGTGAGCCACCACCCCGGTAGAGGGCCGTGTCTCGCCCATCCTGACACCTAAACAGGAAATGTGACATTAGGCCCGGGTAGAGCAGCACCACTGCAGCTAAATTTAAAGCAAAAAGTTGAATTCTCGTACTTACACAATTCAACAATATAAAAGATTGGTGGTTTTAAAAAGAGTAATAAACTAGCTCTTCGCGTAAAAAGCTTAACACGTGCATTAACAAGCGCGAATCAAACACTACGAAAACAACGCAAACTCGTCTACAATAAGGCAGAAGAAAAACAAAGGTGCTAAATCCAACATGCGAAAGGTGCTAAAGGTGTAGTGCTTTTTTTATTATTTTCTTTCTTTTTTTTTTTACCCCGAAGGATCTGGAACTGCCGAAGGCACCAATTTTTTGCACCTTTACAGATCTTTAATGCCTCTGTAGGGGCAATGCACTTTTCTTTAGCACCCCTTGAAAGGCACGACTTAGTACCCTTGTTTTTCCAGTGAAGAAAACGTGATGCCTGGAGTATTATTGACGAAAATCAACTTTTTGTTGACAAGCAACAACACGTTCCACAAATAATAGGCACGAAGTGAACGAGTCGCTCAGGGTAGCCAAATGATGGTTAATAATAAAAAAAAAAAAAAAAAAAAAAAAAAAAAAATTAAAAAAAAAAACGTCACTACACGGAGGGCGAACGAAATAAAATAATTAAACGAAAACAGCCGCGTTACTGTGCCATCCAAGAGCTTTGGGCGTTCTCACCTTCATCGGAGCGGGAAAGGCCATTTCTGTCTTGGTCTTGATGGGGGGCGAGGCGCGGTGAGACGCGTGCTGGCGATGAAGGGGGGCGGATCCGCTTAAGCCACAGGCGGGGGGGCGGATGAGCGGGGGTGGTGGAGGCGGGCCCGGGGGCGGGGGCGGGCCCGGCGGGCGAGGAGGAGGAAGTCTCGGACGGCGAGCCGGACCAGCCGGACGCTGCGCTGACGGCGGCGGCGGAGAGGGTGGCGAGGCGGAGGATCGTGCTTCCCGCTCAGTGGACCCCCTCCGAGAGAGAGGGCGCGCCCCTGCAACACAACACAAGAAGCGCGTCATCATACCGAAACACATAGTCTACAGTGAATTTTTGGCCTTTCGATATAATTGTGATATTTTTGTTTTGATTTTCCTATCGATTTTTTTCGGAGAATAATGAAAATCTCTGCCACTTTATGATAAATTTTAATTTCGTTCTCATTATTTCTGCATATTTTCATTTGTTTTCAGTTTTCTGTTCATTTATCCTCTATTTTTCGGATCTTTCTGAACTTCTCCTCGTCTTGACTTTATATTGACTGCTTTTAAATACTAATTTTGATCTTAAAATAATTTTGGGGGGAAGCCGCGCGTGCGATGATTTTTCGAACTGATCCTCCCCTTCGGCAGCTGCTGCTGCTGCCGGTGCATGCGCACGCCGAGCCCCCGCGCGAATGTAGGCCACCCCGGCGGCCTGGCGGGCACGGCAGCTACAGGGGTGGCCTATATCCGAGCGCGGGGCGGGGCGGCGCGCGCGGACACGCACGCTGGGCCCAGCCCGACTGCTGCAATAGAAAAGGTAATCGAAGGAGAAGGGCGCCACACTGGGCTACAAATCATCGCGCGCGCGGCGCGCTGCAACAGCTCTCGCAGCACACCCAGGCGCGGTTTTAAGTCCGGATGACGGGAGGGGCGATGTGCTGCGGGCTGCCTACATACAGGGGGTTTGCACCTCAAATTGCCTACCTCCCAGGCTGCCTTCAGGGCTGACGCGATCGCCCCTTCGCCCCCCCCCCGGCCCCCCATAAAACCGCGCCTGAGCACACCATTGTCTCCACGCTAGAGGAGCTACCAAGACCAAGGGTCTACCACTTTGAAAAATCGCGTACGAGGATTAGAATCAGTCACGGTTTTGGTGCTTATCAATGATCAGTTAATCTTTAACATATTTACTGATTATTGGCCAATAATCGAGCAACTTTTTGTGAAATTTGATATTTTTCTTAATATTTGCCAATATTTGGTAATTTTACATGATTATGATTATGCGATTATCAATAATCATCTAGAGTGGTGCACGAGGACTATGGAAGA
Organism: Frankliniella fusca; assembly: GCA_029379305.1. Lineage (NCBI taxonomy): Eukaryota > Metazoa > Arthropoda > Insecta > Thysanoptera > Thripidae > Frankliniella > Frankliniella fusca. The sequence continues at coordinate 174,706 of JAHWGI010001033.1, read as the reverse complement.
GGTTGGCCCTTGAAAAGTGCCCTATACCTAAACCCATCGCCGGTCCCGCCCACTCCGTAATAAGAAAACAAAAATGCACCCTGGCGGCGCTATGCTGCTATGCTGCCTGCTGCGCTAATTACGTGTCGGACGTAATAACCAACCGGGGCCGGGCCAGGCGCCTCAGCCCCTCACCCACCCCCTTAACTCGGCAATATTCGACACACATGACCTTTTACGCTCGAGGCGGGGTGGTGCGCGCCCCTTCGCCCTGTATGAGCCCCCCCCCCCTCGGGGGAGGGGAGGGGGTTGGAGGTAGGCGTGTGAGAGCACTGCTGACTTCCGCTGCCGTGCCCTTTGGGGGCAGTATAGAGGATAGGGGTCGCAAGCACATATTACGTGGGCGCAGTCCCATAGGTGAAGGGATAAGTTAAGTACGGTACCATAAGGAACACCTTTCCATGCATAGGTCTAGCGGGGAAATAAACATGCTTGTAATTTATGTACGGGAGAGTCATCCAATGAGTGAGAAAATTACACCATTATCGCACGTAATCTGGACGGTTGCCCTGCCTGCCTGGTGAAAGGCTGCGGCCGCCAGACCTCTGACAAGAAGACCCTCCTAGGCGTCGCGCCCGGCCGCTACGCTGTGCCGCTGCAGAGAGCAGGTGTTGACACTAATGTCGGCGTTAAAAAAATACGGAGCAAAACATTCAAGATGAACCAAAGGTTCAAATGTATCAAATGAATATCGGGACTGGAAGTCGATTAATGCTAGTATACTGCAAGAGACATCGCGTAACCTCTGGTGAAGTGCGTTTCGGGACACTTGGGTGTTTGAAGGTATCTTGAGGTGTAGTTTGCCGAAAGCAAGGCCCTGAAGCTTCAAGTCATTTTGCACCCCGATAAAGGTTAGATTTCACCTGAGCTCCAGCTCAAGGCGCATCCTTGTCAACTACACGGCTCACCTCAAACCGACAGGGTCCGTACCGGGCTTAGAATATACCCCAGCATAACAATGCAACTCTGCTACTCTCACTGTATGAAAATGAACATTTCGTTTCAGCTTGTTTTAGTTAACTGTAAACGTCTGCTAAAAAGGTGTGTAGATGCGCGGAGCTGTCTCGGCTCCGGCGGACCGCAGCGTCAAAGCCTTAACGCCGTGTCCGCGAGCGCGGGGTGGGGCGGGGCGGGGGCCGCGCGGCGGGCGGAAGGCCTCTCGCACACTCTCTTCGACCTCGCCCCGTGAAATAGTGTTTTCGATTGGGCGGGTACGGGCCTTTTCGCTTGCCCGAACTCGGCCAGGCCGCTTGCCCGACCCGACCCGCCCGACTCGGGTGAGCCTAGCCCGACAAGCCCGACAAGCCCGACAAGCCCGGCTGGAACTACTTCCGAATCGCCCTCTGAATGCGCTTCCGCACGCTGTTCGGACGCAGACCCCTCACCCACCAGCAGGGCGAGAGGTGAGGTTGCGGGGACAGGTGTCGTTGCTGCGGCCGAGCGGCGGGGAGACGTGTCGGGCAAGCCGTACTCGTCTTCATCGGCAGACCAGCATCTGCTAGCCGCATCATGCCTTCTCACTCTCACGTTGGAAGCGTCGGGCGAGAGCTCAGAGCCGTACCCGCCCAATCGAAAACACTACCGTGAAAGGCAATGCATACATTTCGCTCCCCCTGCTGACAGTCTGGATAAAACGCCCCCCCAACCCCCACCCCGCCGGTCTGATGAAATTTATGTGCACTTTCAGCTCGGCGCGACACGCCGCCGTGTCAAGGTTAACGCATCTGGACCGACCTAGACCCGTCAGGCAAAAATGCTACTTTTTCGGGTCTCGGATCGATGAGGCAGCGGCCTGCCTGCCTGGTGGCCCGCCCTGCGCCCTGCCGGGCCCGCCCCGCCCTGCCACAAGGCCGTAACGCCAGGCAGCCGACGCCTCGACGCCTTAACACGGTATGTCGATAGAGGGCTGCTGGTGCACGACCCGCCCCGCCCCGCCCCGCCCCGCCCCGCCCCGCCACGCATGGGCGGCTGTGCAGTGCAGCCCGCCGCTCAGCCAATCGCGCGTAGATCCGGCTCCGCGGCTCGGCGGGAACGCGCGCGTAACGGAATGGCCTCTAAGCAGAAAGAAAGCGCGCGCAGCTCAGAGTGAAACGCGTGAAGCACCCTTGAGGACAGCCTGCCGCTACACAGCTTGTGCGGCGTGGCCAGCGGGGTCATTCCGCACAGATAGAGAGGTTTCGTCAGAGGGGAAACAATTCGGAATTTTGGAGTAACAATTTTGTGAATTTTTGTAAAATTTGGAAAATTGCTGCTAGTTGTGAATTTTGTTAAATTTTTGCTATTTGTGAATTTAAGAATTTGTTTTGCTAATTTTAGTTATTTGTTTCTAGATTTCCGCGAATTTTACTGAATTTTTGTGAGTTATCCTGATTTTTTTTTTCGATTTTTTCTTATTTTTTCTGAATTACGAGGTGTGCAAAAATTTCAGAGTTGTACGTTTCCCCCTGGGTTTCGTCTCATTGTCCGCGTCACACTATGTGGCACGGCCATAAGGAGCAAGAGAGAGGACACTACACACGCTGTTCGGAATGGCCCTGCTGGCCTGCCTACATATGGCCGCGGCAGGACAGCACAACGGAGCTTATTAAGGGGGGATCCTAGTGTAGAGGCTCAAAAAATGGGGTATTTTCGGGATTTTTTTCCTCTGAAACTATAAAAGCTATCGAAAATCGGAAAAAACCGTTGTGTTCGGGCAAACTTAAGCTAAAAAATCAAAAAAAGGTCATCTTTATAGCTGTTTTATTGGCTGCTATACCCTCCCCTGAAGCACCCCTCCTCTTGCGTGCAGGGTACAGCTGGGCTCCACGCTCCAGCCCGACTCAAATGTCTGAAAAAGTCGCCCCGGGCATTTTTAGACTCGGGAGGGTCCTGGCTATGGTCGGAACTAGAACTAATGCTGAGAAAATTTTTTTGCTATTTTTTTGAGCAATCTAAAGTTTTAGTACCGAAATTTGGGTAAAATTTTCAAAGTTTTGATTTTTTTTCTATATGAAGGAGACCTCCGATTTCGGATCTTCTAGTTCCGACCATACCCACTTGTGAGAGGTACAACCACAAAAAATCGCTACTGTGTCGGATGAACCGTTAGGGCGCCAGAAGGGAGCCCAGCTGTAAAGATGGCGTTTCGAGAAAAACCGCGTAACGCGGCCAATAATTAATATATGAAGATGTCCTTTATCGATTTTGTAGCTAAGTGTTGCCCAAACACAACCTTTTTTCCCGATTTTCAAAAGCTCTTATAGTTTCAGAGAAAAAAAATTCCCAAAAATACCCATTTTTTTGAGCCGCTACACTAGGATCCCCCCTTAATTCGATTCCTCTGCGGGGCCCACCGGGGGGCGGGGCGGGCGGGCAGGCAGGTAGGGGCAGTGCCAGCAAGGCAGGCAGGCAGGCCATTCAGAAATGAAACATTGCTCCTTTTTCACTCTACCACAGCGCGCGCGACATGCCCCGCCGCGCCGCCGTCGCCGACTCGGCTGTCTCAGAAAGTTAATTTCCTGACACGCGACACAAAAATACTCCAGGGACCCGCGCCGGCAATCCGGGCCGCGGGCCGCAGTCCCACGTGGCCGCCCCGCCCCGCCCCGCCCCGCTGACTGCCCAGCAGACGACGACAATCGATGTCCAACTTCAGAGCGGCCGCTACGTGGCGTGGCGATGCGGGGGCGGGCATAGCGGGACGAGGAGTCCCGCGCACACTTCGATTCTTTCTCGCGTACGCAATAACATTCAGTCAAAAACGACCGTGTTATGTGAAATGAACGACAATGCTAAAAACGAGTGTATTTAATGGAAAATGACTCCAAGTGATTGAAAGTAACTAAAAGCGGTTAAAAAAAAACTATTGAAAATTATTTTCAAACGACAGCTGAAAACAAATGAAACATACTTATGATTGAAGTGATTGAAGCTGACCCACAGATCACATATGGAAGAGAATGATTGAAACTGACTGAAAGGTGATCTCACGCACACGGAAAACGTGACCGAAAAGACACGACGACGGAGTTACGGAAAACTTATTGTTAAATTGTGGCTAAATAACTAATAAAAATAGTCAAAAACCGACTTCAAATGACTAACATTGCCCCTTGGTCTTTTTCCTTTTTCGGAATTTCCATAGATTATCGGGAGACAGGAATCTCTCGGGCAGGTCAGGGCGGTGACGTGGTAGTGCTTCCGTTCGTCGCCGTGGGGGAAAAGGGGGGGGGGACTACTTATACAAAATGTGTACAGTGACTCTTTTGATTTTTTTAGATTTTTTTGTCCATTTTTCATTTTGATTTTTCAAGGAATTTTTTTTTCGATAAATTTTGATCTTTTCCCCCTATTTTTGACTTTTTCAGTTCATTGATCATGACTTCTCGATCTTTCTATTTTTTCTAATTTTTTTCTTAGTTGTAGTGTGATTCCTTTGATTTTTTAAAAAAGCCGTACAATGATTTATCGAAGTGACTCCCCCCTCGTTCGTCGCCGTCCTTTCCAGTGTTGCCAAAATGTGAGGCAAAAAAACCGCCCAATACACCCGTGCGTAAAGGGACTGTATCTCCGCCTGCCTGCTAGGCAACATCTGTGCGCGAGTGCCGGGGAGTAGCCTAGTAGGCAGGCGGAGATACCGCCACCAGCACATGGGTGTAGTGCGCGGTTTTTTGCCTAACTTTTCTAGCAACACTGGTCCTTCCTTTAGCCCACTTCCTCCGACGCGGTGCTGACCGAGGGGCGGCCAGCTCGAAAAAAACGTGTACACAGAAATACCTGTGTATTTCTAGAAATACACTAAAAATACAAGGAAATACTCTACAATATACAGAAATACATAGAAATACTTAACAAAAATACGAGAAAAATACCGAAAAATACATAAGAAATACAAGAAATACAAGGCAAGTGTACACAGAAATACATGAGTTGGCCGCCCCTTGGTGCTGCCCTGCACGCCGGCGGCAGTCACCATCACCCCATCACATCACCCGCGGGACGACAAGGTGCCGCTCCGAGCCGGCCGCGGCCAGCAGGCGTGGCCAGGCCCAGGCCCATGGGCGCGACCTTGGCGGCGCGATACACTGCGCAGGGGGGCCAGGCCAGGCGCGCCCGGTGTATACGTGCACCGCACTGGTGGGGGGCATCACCAGCACCAGCACGCACGCGAGTCGCGCCGGGCCCCGCACCCGCACCTCCCCTCCCCTCCCCGCCGGCCGCCACTCACTGCCGCCGCGAACCTCGAGAGTCTCTTCTCGCTCGTGCGTCTGGGAAGAGGAGACCAGCGCCGCGGCGGCGGCGTCGAGGCCTGCTGGCTAAACACCTCCACAGTTGCCACAAATTTCCAAGTTTTGATTTTTCTGACATTTTACTGACGAAACTTATTTTCCAGACGTCACTCTCCAGGGTGATCTACAGTTAACGCAGAGTCGCAGCAATCGTCTCACGGTCGGCTTGGCACTAATTATTGGCCGTGCGGCTTATTTTCCCCGACACTTTATTTCTTTCAATATATTGACATTTTCCTCATTTTCTTATTCAGATCCCCGCAATTTTCCTCATCTTGTGGCTGAAAACTAAAGGGATGGACAACTGGACGGTTTCTGTTAACGCAGGCCAGAACGTACTGCGGGTGTACTCCACCTGTACTCCGAGTTTCTCCGGCTGTTCTCCGCACCCAAGCACTCCGCCTATACTCCAGGTGTACTCCGCGTACTCCGACATGCAGTACACCGTGTTCTCCGACTGTTCTCGGCGTACTCCGTACTCCTGCGTACACCGAAACCTCGAGTCGTCTACCCCTGAAACCGTTCAGTGTAAGCAAGGTACGCAGGCCCGGGACACTCACTGTTGCTCGCGTTTCCCGTCACACCCTCTGTTCCGGCGAGCCAGTGCCATCCCGTCGGTCGGGTCGGGCCGGGTCGGCCTCACAACACCGCGACTTGACTTGTTCTTCGCCCCTCGCGAGCAGCGTGACCCCGGCCCGGCCCGGCCCGGCCCGGCGCCGGCCCCGTCCGTCGGGGTCGAGGATGAGTAATGATATTCTTACAAAAGACGACGACGCGGCGCAGCCGACTTATTCCGAGGAGCGCTCTCTTCGGCCCCCGTCTCTCTCGCTCTCATGGGCTTCGCCGCAAAGGTGCGAGAGAGACAGAGCGAGGAGAGCGCGCGCTGTTCGGAATAGGTCGGCAGGCGTAGTAAGGTAAAGGAAGGCAGCAGGCCTCAAGTGGCAGGAGTAAAGAGCGAATCAACTGGTGCCCGCTGTAAACAGCATTGAGACGCACGCACATGACGCGCCGGGGCCGCGGGCCGCGGGCCGCGGGCGGCGCCCCCTAACCTAGGCCGCGACGCCGCCCCGCCCCCGCCCCGCCCCGCCCCGCCCCGCCCCGCGCCGCCCAGGCCCGCCCGGTCACGCGAACCAGCGCGACCTACATTTGGCACCGCAGGGCAGCGAAAAGCCACACACACAGAGTACGCGGGCAGGGCCGAGCACCACACCGCCGCAGGGGTCAGGGCCAACAGACTAAAATTTGAAACACCCTGGAATCACGCCACAGCAGAGCAGTATCGGGCAGGGGTGCCGACCCCCGTCGGGAGCCCGGGCCGCCCGGGCCCGCGGAAGCCACCATACCTCCCTCCTCACATCGTTTACAAAAATATCTCAATAAAGATTGCAATTGCAAGCGCAGATGATGCTGCTGCATGAGACGTCTTAATCTCTTGGAATGCGTTTGGTGAGGCACTGTGAGTGCACACTAAACCCTTATGCACAATTTTATACAACCATAGTTATGCACAAAATTTTATGCATAACTATGTTGCACATTGTGCATAATTCTGCAGAAATTTGTGCATAAGGAACAGAGTTAAGCATAGTTATGCAGGAAAAATTGTGCATAACTATGGTCGTGTAAAATCCTGCAAGGCTTATGCACAAAAAAGTGCATAAGAGTTTAGTGTGTGTTGGAGACTATTGCGGTATCCTCTGCTAAAAAAAGAAACCTCGAAACGATCAAGAATAGGACGTGCACCCTGGCTGGCATAATGTCGGTCCATATGCACCGACCGCACAGCCTCCGGCCTCAAGACTTATCAACACTAGGGCTAGACAGGCAGGACGTCGGAGGTAGAGTTCAGCGCAAGACCGCCCCCCTCCCTCCCTCCCCCGAATCTTATGCCATTTTCGCTGTCTCAGCAGGGTACAAGCAAAAGCTGATTCATTTGGAAAAGTTACATAGTAAATTAAACGTATCATCTGTTGAAAACACGGCCCAAGGTTATCCCCGACACTTCCTATACTACCGCACCTCGTGCTCTTGCCCGCCTTTACGCAACACCGCGTCAAAGTGCTGCCGCTCCCGCGCTACCCGCCGGGAAATCCAAACAACGGGCCATCCTCGCCTCTCCTGCTGCTGACCCAGTGCGGCCACGACGCAGCGCGCAACCGGTCTGGTCTCAGCAGCGCGACCGCAAGCACAACCATTCATTTCCCCAAGTCTTTAGTTCATCACTTTTGTCTCCACTGTACGTCCCCCCCACCACCCCCCCCCCCCAAAAAAAAATATAATAAATAAATCATAGAATTTTTTTTGGAAAACAATCAAAAGAAAATCAAGAAGATACAGAATCTAAAAGAATTGAGAACAATGAAACAAAAAACTGAAAAAAAAACGTGAACAAATCCAGCAGAAAGAGATCAAAATTTATGGGTCTATTTCATTTGACCTACCCAAAAGTTGACCTACCTCAATATTTTAACTAAAATATGAATATTTTTAAATGATCAAAAAAACTCAAAATATGTTCCCTTTTTTTGACCTACCCAAAAGTTGACCTACCCATTAAAATATCGAAAATATTAATATTTTTTAAAAAATATACGGGTAGGTCAACTTTTAGGTAGGTACACGATTTTCATAAAAAAATACCTCTGAAATAAAAAATATTAATATTTTGGAGAAAATATTAAAATATCAATATTTTGGAGAAAATATTAATATTTTGGAAAAAATATCAAAATATCAATATTTTGGAAAAAATATTAAAATATCAATATTTTGGAGAAAATATTAATATTTTGGAGAAAATATCGAAATATCAATATTTTGGAGAAAATATTCTCGGGTGACGGAGATGACCGCTTCTAGAAGGCCAGCACTGACCTCAAGACAACGTACGTGGCACGAAGGTCGAAGTGTCAATCTGCAAGGCACCAAGGTGCAGTGTAATGACTGAGGTGTGTATACGCACTCTAGTTGTCTTAGGGGCCGTGCATAAATAACGTCACGCGTTTTGGGCCATTTTCGACCCCCGCCCCCCCCCCAGTCACTTCTCGTCACATCCGGCTGACTTGTGACTTTTTTTTTGAGGAAAATTGAAGAAAGTTAATGCTTAGTGTTCAAAACCGATATTTGTTTCAGTATTCAGTCTTACAATAAAAATACATCTACATGTCTTCTGTCCACGGGGACTGGACTGGAGATATGTTGCCATATTATGCGGCGAGCGCGCAGTGCTGCACTGCGAAGCCCCGCCGTTTATTCAGCGGATAAGGGCGATTTTTCGGGTAACTTAGGAAATTACGTCACAAGAGGTCACTCCCGCCCCCCCTACCCCCCACGTCACATCTCGTCACGTCCGGGTGACCCTCCCCCCCCCCTCTCCCATAAAAAACGCGTGACGTTATTTGTGCTCGCCCCCTTATGGCCTGGCACTGGTCAAACAAATATTTAGTTCTAAACACCAAATGATGTTTAGCTGCTAATGTTTAATATTTAAACACTTTATCATGTTTAGTTCAAACTATACACCAGCAGATGTTTAATTTTTAAACACTTTGAAAGTGTGCAGTTGGCTAAACACTTGGCGCAGCGCGGATCCATATGCTTCTCCATGTGGAGCCCCGCCCAAGTGTTTACTTCTATGCATCACAAAATGTTTAACCTCTAAACATTTACGAAGTGTTTAGTTGTTAAACATCTCGTCATGTTAAGTTCCTGCTAAACATCATGTTATGTATAGAATTGCCAACTAAACACCATGATGTTTAGAAACTAAACATTTGTTTTACCAGTGTTCTCTTTGTACCCCCACGCTCATCTCACATTGGCTGTCACGCGTGCGCAACTTATGCTAAGTGGAATGACCTGAAAATTGCGCGGAAAATTGAGAAAACCATACATTTTTGGAGAGGGGAGAATACGGAGATTGGAATTCTTCAAAAATATTGGCAATTTCGCTTTGTATTGGGCGCCGCACATTTCTCACGTGAGCGCTCACCTCACATGAACGATCACGCGTACTAAACTTCACATGACGCTGACTTAAAATCGCTCAGGCCATAAGGGGCCGAGCACAAATAACGTCACGCGTTTTTTTTATGGGAGAGGGGGGGGGGTCACCCGAACGTGACGAGATGTGACGTAGGGGGGGGGGGGCGGGAGTGACCTCTTGTGACGTAATTTCCTAAGTTACCCGAAAAATCGCCCTTACCCGCTGAATAAACGGCGGGGCTTCGCAGTGCAGCACTGCGCGCTCGCCGCATAATATGGCAACATAGCTCCAGTCCAGTCCCCGTGGATACAAGACATATAGAATATGTATTTTTACTGTAAGACTGAATACTGAAACAAATATCGGTTTTGAACACTAAGCATTAACTTTCTTCAATTTTCCTCCCCCCCCCCAAAAAAAAAGTCACAAGTCAGCCGGATGTGACGAGAAGTGACTGCGGGGGTCGAAAATGGCCCAAAACGCGTGACGTTATTTATGCACGGCCCCTAAGACAACTAGAGTGCGTATACACACCTCAGTCATTACACTGCACCTTGGTGCCTTGCAGATTGACACTTCGACCTTCGTGCCACGTACGTTGTCTTGAGGTCAGTGCTGGCCTTCTAGAAGCGGTCATCTCCGTCACCCGAGAATATTTTCTCCAAAATATTGATATTTCGATATTTTCTCTAAAATATTAATATTTTCTCCAAAATATTGATATTTTAATATTTTCTCCAAAATATTAATATTTTTTTTAGAGGTATTTTTTATGAAAATCGTGTACCTACCTAAAAGTTGACCTACCCGTATATTTTTTAAAAAATATTAATATTTTCGATATTTTAATGGGTAGGTCAACTTTTAAGTAGGTCAAAAAAAGGGAACATATTTTGAGTTTTTTAGATCATTTAAAAATATTCATATTTTAGTTAAAATATTGAGGTAGGTCAACTTTTGGGTAGGTCAAATGAACTGCACCGAAATTTATCAAAGGGTGATAGAAATTATTTCTAAAAAAAAATAAAAAAAATAAAAAAAAAAATCCAAATGAAATAAATATCACTGTACACATTCTGTTTGAGTGATTACCCCCCCCCCTCCCCCTCTCTCCCTTTTCGCTCCACTGTAAACGTGAACAAATTTGAAGCGCGAGACACTCACTGCTGCAGCAGCAACAACACTCTCGACTGCGGCTACCCTATCACTCTCCAGCCAGAGGCCGCGTGATGGAAAGGGCGAGCCGGGGGAGGATCCACACGGCTCACCGGAAGCGGAAACTTGAGCCGCGCGGGGGTGGGGTGGGGTAGGGGCGCGGTGCCCTCTCTGTCACGTTGGTCGCTGTGCACACATGCAGGCAGGTACACACACATACACCAGGGGCAGGGCAGGGCACGTCTGGCGGAAGGGCCGCCACAGCCGCTGGACATGCGATAACACCCAGCACCGCTCACCTGTCTCCGGCACGCCACGCCACGCCACGGCAGGGTGGCGCCAAATTTACCGTCGCGGGGAATTAATGTAAGTAGGGGCAGCAGCAGCACACGGCTCGGCTGCGGCCCGCCAGCTGCACAACCAACACTGTTTTCTTTTTAAACTGTTACGTAATGAGGTGGGCGTGCGGGAGTGAGAAAGAGCGAGAGAGAAATATTGTACACTCACAAAATATCGCATCGAGTTGACAAACTTGGGCCAAAGTCGAACCGCGCGTAGTGCTGTGCGGCGCGCGGAGGAAAAACTTTTTTCTCCCTCTCCCAACAACTTTTTTTTTTACTTATCTTTTTTTTATTTCGCCAATAAGTTTGTCCTTCCGGGCGAAGCCCAGGCCCAGGCCCAGCAGCAGCCTAACGCTGCAGCCAGCAGTAGCCCGCTGCCGGGCCTGTTATTGTCCAGTTCCGCACCGCCCCGCCCCGCCATGCGACAAAATTAAAAATTCCCGGGTTGGTCCGGACTGATAAGGCCTGCGCGCGCGGCGGATTAAATGACCCGTCGAACTAAAAGAGAAGCGCCTCCCCTCGTTGTTGCCCTTGCTGCAGAGCGCGATATCAGCCGTGCAGCCGCTGGCCGGGCCGGGCCGGCCGGCTCCAGTATCAACACAAGGAAAATCTTTCCCGAAGCCCTTCGACATATTCCAACGGTTTGAAAGACACCGCATCGTATATTGCTTCATCGTATTGGATTTTCTTCCTCTGCTGCACAGAGAAAAATCTACGTCAGTTTGTTGATATTGTTCGTATTGACGGCATTCCCTTTTCGTGCGCCTTCTCCCAGACATAAAAATCGTCGCGGCCAAACATCCGCTGCCGCCGGGCGGGGCGGGCAGCAGGGCGCGCGCGGCCCGCGGGTAAAGCTATAGGCAGCCGTCTGATTCCGAAGATGGCTCTCGCGCCACCGTCCTTTACGCACTCATAGGGCCCTATGCCATCCCCGACATAGGGTCACGTAAGAGGTGCGACAAGGATAGAGGCACGAGGAGAGCGATCTTCGGAATCAGACGGCGGGCAGCAGCGGGCAGGGCCACAGGGCTCCGGCCCCGCCCCCGTCGGGTGGCAAACGTCATGTCGCGCACACAAACAAACATTTGCAGGTTAGGGGTCGGCCCGGGTCGGCCGGCCCGTGCTGGGACGCGCAGCGCGCCTCTCGACACCAGCAGCGGCGATACGGGTATCTTCGTCATCTGCAGGGCCAGTAGAGGACTGGCAGAGGGAGAGGGAGAGAACCGAGGGGTAACTCACTCTTTAACTGGGCGTACACTGATTGGAGGGTTATATTGTGATTGGACGGAAAATTTGTCCAAACTTTAAGAAAGCAAACATTTTTTGTCACCAATTCGATATTTTGCAATTTTAAGGTGCTGATAATAGATTTTTGTCGAAAAATTATGTGACTTACTGGATTGTGATTCGAAAATGATTGGAGCTTACGGCGTACACTGATTGGAGAAGGTGAGGTACCCCTCGGAGAGAACGGTCATAATGGAGAAGAATGGAAACAAACCAACGTCCCCACGCGCGCGCTCACTTCACTGTAGGGTGATTCCGCGCGCAGTGGTTTCGTCACTCTATCCTTGTCGCACTCACGAGGCACGTGGCCACTGTGAAAAATATTCGTAAGGGTTACGGGAAAAATTTCCATTATAAATGTCGTAAAGTTACAACTTCCAGTTGTATTGTTACGATAATTTTTTTACACCAGGTATATCGACTTTCTTTTCTTTGACGAGTATGAGAATTGTCTGTCGTAATTTTACGACTGCGCTCGTAAATTTACAACTCTGTGTCGTAATTACAAATCACGAAATAAGTCGTAAATTTACTGTTTTTTTTTCTTCTTTTCACAGTGGCTGAGGAGCAAGAGAGAGGGGACACTACTGCACGCTGTTCGGAATCAACCTGCTGACAACAAGGGGTCAGTGAACTGCTGCCGTTATAACCCAAGTTGAAGTTGAAGTCTGCGCGTTCGTCAGCTGTTGATGCCACTGCACTGCACCGGGCCAGGCAGGCAGCCTCGTCACCGCGGTTGTCGTCACATGACGCACTCCGGCATCCAGTCACTCATTGACGTTACGATGCACTACTTCTTCTCAGTCAGCTGACTCACCCCACGCGCTCGCAGGCACGGGCCGCCTGTCGCAGCAGTGCGGCAGCTATCGTGTCACGACTGTCACGCCGCGTGACGACGGTGTGACACGAGCCCGTGACGGGGAGGGACAGCAGACAACTAACAGCAGCAGCAGCGTGCTGAGCTCGGCGCTGCCGCCGGCGGGACTGGTCTGGCCTGGCAGCAGGGCAGCTGGCAGCCACAAGCCGGCTAGGCTGCCCGCCCGGCTGCCCTGCTGGCTGACGGCCGAGTCGAGCCGAACCGAACGGACCGAGCCGAGCCGAGCCGGGTACTGGTTGTGGTCGCAGAGAAGAGAGAGGAGAGAGAGAGAGAGAGAGAGAGAGTGGGGGGGGATAGAGGGGAACACGACAGCTGATCGGGTGGACGGGGGACAGGACAGGCCAGTACATCGAGCTGAGCAGCGCCTGAGCTGGACTTTGCTCGCGCCCTTCTCTCGCGTCCTGCTCGCGTCGCGCTTGCTAGAGACGAATTTTACACTTTCCCGACTTCCTGACTCATACAAAACGAGTACAATGATTTTTATGACTTAATTTTTTATTTTTATGATTTTTTGTTTAGATTTTTCTTTGATTTTTCCAGGAAAATTTCTGTCGCTTTGATAAATTTGCTCTTTCCCCCACTTTCTAACTTGTTTTTCTTCACTTTTTAATGTTTATTTTTTTGTAAAAAAAAAAAAAAAAAAAAAAAAAAAAATTGTTCCCAATTTTTTCGGATTTTTCTGTACCTGTTTTCTTAATTTTATGTTGATTATTTTTTGTAAATATTTTTTTGGGGGGCCATACAATGATTTTTTGAAGTGACTGCCCCCTCGTACGTTCCCACTGAAAGTTGACGAAGCCCACACAATAGTGTTGTCGCGTCATTTGCCTACTTTCCAGGTCGCTGTCCACCGGGGTCGCCCCCGCCGCCCCTCCCCCTCCCCCTCCCAACACACCACTTTATACGCGCCTGCTGCTCGCGCCCTGGCGCGGCCACTAATGTCACCACCCCCCCCTCCCCCAACAGCGGCGGCGTGGGACAAATATTGACGAATAAATCGGCGCGGGTGAGCGTGACGTCACGTGACCCTCGGCGCGCGCCACAAAACTGTCACCTTAATTATTAGTAGTTACGTAACGGATTTGGTGGCGCCCCAAGGGGCCAAGGGCGGTGCCGACCCTACCCTCCCCTCGCCTCCCCGGCCCACCCCTCTCTTGCGGTAACGTAACCGCGTTAGCAGAGTGACCACGGCCCGGCACGGGGGGCCGCAGCGCGCGGCAGTGGGAATGCTCGCTATGCTATGGCATTCGGAGGTGGCAGTGGTATAGCGTGGAACCTGGTGGAACGAGTTCCTCGCGAGTAGCGGTACTTCCCCAGCCACATTCCGGTACGTGGCGCCCGCGGGGTAGGCAACCAATTCGACTCACGCGCAGTCGCAGCTGCAACTGACTCTGGCGCAACGGACCACACTGTCAAAATTTACAACGGGAATTTTGACGGGATGGCCCGGAAATTTGTTAGCCGGTTTTTAACCGTTTTTAAATTTACGGGACGACCGTACCAGAAAAATACGGACCTTCCAGTACTTTGAAATAACGGACCGTCCCGTACACCAAAATCCCTTATTTTGTGATTAAGGACTCCCGGAGCACCTTTGACCTTTGGTACGGAAATGGCCGTAACTTTCCACTACGTATTTCTCCCGTATTTTAGAAATACAGGCGGCCGTAAAAAAAATCACGCTGAGTCCCGTAGCACTTCCGTAATATGTAACGGGATTTTTAACAGTGCATACGGACGCGGACCGGGGCTGGCTGTAGCAGTTGGCCTGCGTCCACAAACCGAGGCGCCACCCAGGCGATCATATGCTAGCAACAACGATGACCTGATAGCGCCGAACAGCCTGGACACATGTCCGTCCCGAAGCGTCCACTCGGACTGTACAAAGTACACCGGTGTCCCAACCGGCCGGCGCCGGGTGGCCGGAGAGCTGATTGGGCCCGGGCCGGGCCTGGGCGGCCCAGGGCTCCGTAGGGTCCCTAATCGACCTCGCTGCAGTGAGACGGGGAGGGGGCAGCGAACCAGCTTGAACACACGTGGACTGCACTCGGCACCTGCTGGTCCCGGGGCCCCAGGCTTCAGCGCGGGCGCAGTAAGCGGAGAGCGGACCAGCCCAACGACGCTTGGGCTGCACTCGCAGCACCTGATAGAGGGCCCCGCCAGGCCCCAGCGTGGGCGGGGAGCGGACCCGCCCGATCACACGTGGGCTGCACTGCACTCGCCACCTGCTGGCGCGCCCCCTCCCGCGTGGCCCGGGCGCCGAGCCGACGGAGGCCGCACCCCCTCAACCCCCTGTTGTTGCATATATTACATGACGGGGCGGGGCACACGCAAACTGTTAATTTGGAATGATCTAGCGTCCCTTTCCGGTTGTACGGAAGACAATTTATGGTCCCGTTTATCCCGCGCGGCCCGGTCCTGCTCGGCGCGGCGCGGCGGCCTCGTTCGAATGTATGCACAGCACCGCGTGTGTGTATGTGTTCATGAGGGAAAGGGGGTAGGATAGACATGAAGAGAGAGAGAGAGAGAGAGAGAGAGAGAGAGAGAGAGAGAGGGAGGGGCTGAGAGCAGGGAAAAGGGGCGTAACAACACACCGCATGAGTGAATATGAAATCAACCACCACACTCGACGGCTGAGCGAGCGAGGCCGGGCGCCCCGCCGGTCTGCCGTGGCCACAAAATTAACGAATAATCATCACCGCAAAAATCTTTCACACAGAGAGGGCATGGTATATATGCCACCAGAAAAGTAGGAATTCAGAGTCAACGTCTTGCAACAAGAGCAACACCTTAGTACGGGCGCACATGCAGCCCAGTTTAAGCTACTTATCATGCCTTCCTTTTTTTGGGCAACACTGCTAAGGTGTTACCTGGTAACAGATGCAGCCTGCTTTACTTTAATGAGCTTGTGACTCTTATCGTTTCCTTTCAAACAACTGCCGCGGAGACCCACATCCCCACATCTGGAAGTGCCGAAGGGGAAGAAAAACTCTAAAATTTTTGCACACCTCTTAATTTAGCAAAATTCAGAAAACTTAATATAAAAATTACTAAAATTCACAGAATTTGAGAAAAAAACTCAGGAAAAAATTCCCTAAAAATTCACAAAAAAATCATAAAATTTGTTCATTACAATTCAGAGTTGTTTGCTCCTTGGGTAGGGCCAGAGGGAGCCTCTCTTCTCCCAGCGACACTGGCAGACATGTGAGTGTTTGCTCCTAGTACAGCACACGCGACGCTTTTGCCGTTAACTAAATATCGTTCTGTCCGGCCCAGAGTTGAGCTGCCTGACGGGCGGGTCGGAGCCAGCCCCGAGAATGGAGTAGGATAGGTTTAGATCATCTCGATCATCTCCCACTGAAGCCAAGAGCCAAGCCTGGCGGCAAGCATTCGCCCCGAAGGGGGAAACCGGGAGAAACGACTCTGGCTTTTGGTGCACAATTTTAGCGAATTTTTGTGAACAAGTTTTTGCAAAATTTGCTTCATCCCCCCCTTTTTTTGTTTTGAATTTTTAAACGAACTTATCTGCATTTCCCTAAATTTTTCGCAATTTTTTTAGAATTTCAAATTTCAGAGTTCTTCCCCCTTCTGATCGGCCGCACAACGCCGCTGAATGACTGTGTCGCTCTCGCTCGAACTCACGCGAGCAAAATGGGAGGAGCAGACAGAGAACAACCGAACAGGAGGGACCCGACAGAGTACGTCAGGGCGGGCACGGACGCGCGTAAATCGAGGAGTGAGCATTCTCGTTCTCAGGAGAGCGATAATTGGTGACCCAAAGTTGATCGCTCCTAGGAGAGTGATATTATTAATATCACTCCGAGGGGCCCACAACTCCGAAAAATTTTGTACACCTGATTTCCGGATTTCAAAGATTTCACATGATTTCAGGTGGTTTCAACGAATTTCAAAGATTTCAAGTGAATTCACTGATTTCGCGAGATTTCACATGATTTCAAGTAATTTCCATTGATTTCACATAATTTCCATTGATTTCAGTTGAATGTCTACCGAATTCATATGATTTCCAATGATTTCGTGAGATTTCTAACGAATTCAAGTATTTTTGGGACGACCTCAGAAAATACACGCACAGCTGATCCAAATTATTCTCTCAATTACATGATTAAATAGGATTTTTCCTAAATTATTGTGAATTATTTCGATTTATTCCAAATTATTGGAAATTAACTTGCAACTGCGCAAAATAATCACAATTACTTTAATTAATTTTTTTTTAAAAATCAGAAGCAAATTTTGCTCTGCAATTGAAAGGGTGGCGTGAAAACATGGAAAATTTTTGCGGCAGTAAACCTCCCGAAGGAGGTTGCGGTTCCCGCCAGGCACAGGGCTTTTACCCCCTGTGGCAGCCAACTGCTTCGGTGTTCCATGGGAACCGGCGCTTTGCTGACTGCGATCCTATCGCGCAATTCGACAGATTTGATCCCCGTACCACCATTGGCCTACCCCTAGAGGTACGAGCGGTGTCAAGAGCGTTAGACTTCCTGATCCCAGTTTCAGAGGCCTTACTTCAGAGGGGTACGCGGGATTCGAACCCACAACCCCGCACTGGAAATGTACTACTCACATTTCTCGCCCGTAATGAGCGGAGTATTTTTTCATCGCTCAGTAAAAGTGACTTTCGCTAAAACGACTCAAATCGAGTCTTTTCTGGAATTTTTTAAATCGCTCCAAAAGAGTGAAATTTGATGATTTGACTCAAAAAGAGTCATCAAAGTGACTCTAATAGAGTGATGTACATCCATGTCACTCTCCCAGGAGAATCCAAATTTGGTACAGAAAAGTCGCTCTCCAAAGATCGAAAAAGGCGACTCCTCCATTTTCAGTGCGAGTGCCGACACGTAGCCAGAACAGGAAGCGACCCAACGCCCAGAGCCACCGAGCCAACGGCGGTGAGACGTGTTTAACTTCTATTTGACCTGCCATCCAGCTGCGGCCAAAGGGAATGTCAAGCGCGAAAAACACTTTCCCGAGTGGGAGTCGAACTTCGGACCACTCAGTTCGGTGTTGCGCGCTCTACCAACTGAGCCACGACGCCACGATGACTGTACAGTGCGACGGGTTTGAGCCGTATTTGCCGCGTATCCTGCAGCCTCCAGCCAGGAGGAAAGGGCTAATAGAACTCGAACCCGTCGCACAGCACAGTCATCGTGGCGTTGTGGCTTAGTTGGTAGAGCGCGCAACACCGAACTGCGTGGTCCGAAGTTCGACTCCCACTCGGGAAAGTGTTTTTCGCGCTTGACATTCCCTTTGGCCGCAGCAAATCTGTCGAATTGCGCGATAGGATCGCAGTCAGCAAAGCGCCGGTTCCCATGGAACACCGAAGCAGTTGGCTGCCACAGGGGGTAAAAGCCCTGTGCCTGGCGGGAACCGCACCCTCCTTCGGGAGGTTTACTGCCGCAAAAATTTTCCATGTTTTCACGCCACCCTTTCAATTGCAGAGCAAAATTTGCTTCTGATTTTTTAAAAAAAAATTAATTATAGTAATTGTGATTATTTTGCGCAGTTGCAAGTTAATTTCCAATAATTTGGAATAAATCGAAATAATTCACAATAATTTAGGAAAAATCCTTTTTAATCATGTAATTGAGAGAATAATTTGGATCAGCTGTGCGTGTATTTTCTGGGGAATCCCCGTATTTTTTGCACGATTTTGAGAATTTCACTTCAACTGTGCCGTAACAAGAAGGTATTTTAAAGAATCTTAGTCGTCTAGCACTTTCACTATGTTTTATTGCTCCAGTTAATTAATTAATATTCCCTCACAAACCAGATTTGTGGAAGTGGATTTGCGTAGGACTATTATTTATACCTCCAATGGCAAAAATTTAAACAAAAAGAAATTGTTTATACATTGAGTACTTTTATTGAAATGGCACTAAGCTTTAAGAATAAATAGGAATCTCAATCTGTTATGAAAGTATCTAAAAATCTTAAAATATCTCGAATTCGCCGAACAGCTGTTAGTGCACATCGCCCCCCTCCTCTCCCCACACCGATTTGAGTGAGTTTCCCGAGACGCTTTTTAAATGTGATTTCATGTGAATTCAATGTGATTTCATGTGAATTCAATGTGATTTCATGTGAATTCAATGTGATTTCATGTGAATTCAATGTGATTTCATGTGAATTCAATGTGATTTCACGTGAATTCAAAGTGATTTCAACAGATTTCAAGTGATTTCAACGGAATTCGTGTGAATTCAAGAAAATTCAACTGATTTCAATGATTTCACTGATTTCAATGAGATTTCAATATGATTTCCAAAGATTTCGGTGGCCTTGTACACCTGAATTCCAGAGTTGTGGGCCCCTCGTATCACTCCTTTTAAATCGTTTTATCGGAATCAACCGTAAAAGCCAGATGACTCAAAAGAGCGATTCAAGCCATCTCGCTCCATTTGAGAGACGTCCGCGCGAGCGTCCGTGCCCATGCTCACCTAACTCCTTTTGGGCGACGTAAAATACGTCGCTCAATTTCAGTCAGAAACATGTCTCCCAGATTTAAAGTGTGGACCTGGAGAGGCCCTTAGGGCGTGCAGTGGGCACGGACCCGTCCTGGTGGGCCAAATATCCGCCCATCGCGCAGCCCTAGCCCAGCAGAGCCGAGCCAAGCCGAGCCGGGCGGGCCAGCGCGCCGGCGCCAGGGGCAAGAAGGCGGATCGGTATGTGGAGCGCGAACGGGGGGGAAAAATCTGCTCCAGGTTGTAGCCAGGTACACCACCGGCACCCCGTGCGCCGCCACTCCTCTCCGCACCCGCCCGCAACCCCCGTGCGCTCGAGCCCGACCCAGCGCCCGCCCCGCGCCCCGCCCCGCCCCGCGCCCCGCCCCGCCCCGCGCCCCGCCCCGCCCCGCCCCGCCCCGCCCCGCCCCGCCCCGCCCCGCCCGGCCCGCTCGCGCAGAGTGCGCCCAAATAGAATTGATCGGGCGATCGGGCGAGGCAGCGTGGTACAGGGAACGGTGCGACTGCGAGTCCGGGAAGTGGCCGACGCGGCGGGGCGGGGCGGGGTGGGGTGAGGTGAGGTGGAGAGGGATGGAGTGGGGCGGGGCGAGGCGGGGCGAGGCGGGGTGCTGCGGGCGCCGCCGCCCCCCGCGACCGGCCGCGTAGAGCAGTCGGGCACGGGACGCGGGGGGTTCCCCGGCAAAAGAGTCATAAATCGCAAATCTCATATCTCTCGACAGGCAAACATAGTGTCTATGTTTGCCTTTGCCGCTAATAAGGACATACGGAGGGTAACCCATGACAGAGTGTAAGAGAGACAGCATATTTGTTGCTTTCGGTATGCAAACAGGAGAGTACACAATACGCAAATCGAGAAGAGCATTCTGCGTCGGACTATACAGAATTATACTTTTATAATGCCATTTAACACAAATCGTTTTGCTCTTCTCCGTTCTTGTTTTAGTTCCATACATTCCGCACCATTAAAAAAAAAATAAAAAAAAATAAAAGCAAGTTCCTTTGTATTATTTTCGCCATTTTAATTGATTGCAGGGGAGTGCAGCACGATGGTGTGCGCAGCTACGTAGCGCGCTTCAGCAGGCAGGCAGGCAGGCCCTGCCCTGTGCACTAGGATGGAGGGAGGGGGTGGGGTGGGCGCACGTCGCAGCCGGGTGTTCTATACCCACATCTGCTGTCGCAATTTTCCTTGCTTTCTCGTAAAAAAGGGTGGGGGTGGGAGGCATAGAAGGAAGCAAAGACGACGGGTGCATAGCAGCTGCAGCAAAGGGGAGAGTGAACGAGGGTGAGGGAGAGAGAGAGAGAGAGAGAGAGAGAGAGAGAGAGAGAGAGAGAGAGAGAGAGAGAGAGAGAGAGA
The DNA here is from genome assembly GCA_029379305.1 of Frankliniella fusca. NCBI lineage: Eukaryota > Metazoa > Arthropoda > Insecta > Thysanoptera > Thripidae > Frankliniella > Frankliniella fusca. Next base: position 153,916 of record JAHWGI010001033.1, on the reverse strand, counting down.
GAGAGAGGGAGAGGGAGAGGGAGAGGGAGAGGGAGAGGGAGAGGGAGAGGGAGAGGGAGAGGGAGAGAGAGAGAGAGAGAGAGAGAGAGAGAGAGAGAGAGAGAGAGAGAGAGAGAGAGAGAGGGAGAGGGAGAGGGAGAGGGAGAGGGAGAGAGAGAGAGAGAGAGAGAGAGAGAGAGAGAGAGAGAGAGAGAGAGAGAGAGAGAGAGAGAGAGAGAGAGAGCGCTGGGGCGGAACTGCGCTCGACTTAGGCTTCTGCTGCAGCTTGTTCTTTTTAATGCGGCCTATCAAAGGAAATGGTAGGCGCCGCTCCGCGCTGCACCCAACCGTGCAGCGCCGCGCCGCCACGGAAAGACACCGCGCCGGTCACCCTCTTCTACACACCCGGGCAAAAACTGTAAAGCCTAAATAATTTTAGTTAAGATTTTTTAAAAAAAGAAAAGGAAACTGCGCGCGTGTAGTGCTGGCCTGGCCACCAGCCGGGAAGTATGTAATCAAACTAATTCGCCTAGTTGGCTGCTCCGCCTCGTGCCTCGTGCCCGGCGCGGCCAGGTCCGGCCCAATGTGCGTGCGATTTATTGTAGCCCGGCGGAGGAAATCGGAGGGAATGCAGGGCCAGCAGGCAAAGACCCGTAACTTAATTTACCTTTTATATAACTTAACGAATATTAGCATGTAACAAATAGTGATGTTATTATTTAAAGGTTGTTATATAACTTGACAAATGATTTTAAACAAATGTTTGAGTGTTAAAGTTTGACTAAATTGATCAGGGTAGGCCGTCTAACCCACACACCAAATTCTTAGAACACGTAACATTTAAAAATATAAAATTTAACGTTAAACTTTCCTTAACTTTAAATACAGGCGTATGATTGTTAAACGGCATACGTTACAACTTAAACTTTTGAATTTACTGTTATCTTCTAATTTTCTGATAAGTTACGGACCCCTGACAGGAGGGCTGCCAGAAGGGCCGCTAGCAATGGTCGGCAAAGTGGCGCGTCAGACCCGGCTCGCAGGGCCCACGGCACAAATGCAATACACCGTATTTTGCGACACGACATGGTCTAAATGTGCGATTGTCAATCGGTATCAAAAGTTCATACAACCACATCTCTCCCCCTACCACTTTTTCCAGAACGATCCAACACAGTCTAAATACAGTCTAACCAAAAACAAACAAAACAAAAACGGCGCATACACTCTAAATGGGAAAGGTTAGATGTGTTTTTGTGCACATCTTCACCAGGATGCTAAATAGTCTTCAATCCGAAGACAAAAGAGGCTGTTTGTACGTCTTCTCAGCAACAAATATGTATTTGCTGGAGATGTGCACAAAAACACAACTAAGCTGGACACAAAAATGTCCTTTCCCATTTAGAGTGTATGGGTGTCACACAATTGCAGGTGTGAGAATGCACACACACATTCGTGCACTAAAACAAGTGAAAAAGGTGTAAATTTTCGAACAACAAATTTCACAAATTTGAGGGGACACGAATAAAAATTCAAGCAATTTAAAGCATGGAAACATTCACACATTTGCAGTGCTAATCCGCGCCGGCCTGGTTCGCCCGGTTGGGCCGGACGAGGGCTTACGCGTTCTACTCACCACGGTGAGCCGGGGCGCCCCGAGCCCGGCCCGGAGCGGCAGTCTAGCAGAAGCATGGCCGGGGCGGCGGGGCGGGGGGCAGAGGCAGGTCCAGGAGGGGCAGGTAGGGGGGCAGGTGGCCCCCAGCTTCCGGCCCGCAGGGGGCGGGGGCGGCCCGAGGGGGCGGGCTGGCGGGGCTGGCGGGGCCGGCGGGGGCGGAGCCCCACATGACTGCCCCGGGGGGGCGGGGCGGGGGGCGGCGGCGGTGGAGGCGGCGGCGGCGGCGGCGGCTGGGGCAGCAGAAGCGAGCAGCAGTCGAGGTGGTGGTGGTGGAGGCCCTCGTCGAGGCCTTGGCGGAGGCCGTGCCGCCGGCCGCTCACCGCGACCTCGGCGCCGCCCCTCTGGCGGCCTCGCTGCTGGGGGCGCCGCCCGCCATCAGGCTGGCCGTCAGGCCTCACCAGGGCCCTGCCGCCGCCATGACCTGGCCCCGGGCCCGGCCCTGCAAGCCCTCGCCCTGCCGCGCTGCTGCAACAAAGAGAAAAAGACAATGAAATTAACCTCGGGGTTTTGCACGGAGAGAGAGAGAGAAGCGCGGGAGGGGCAGGGGCCCGGCCCCGGGGAACCACTCGGCCATTCATAAAACACGCTTTCAATTTCAACGGCCACGGAGAATGGGGAGCTTCACACAAGCCGCTCAGACAGAGGCACGGCATGGCACGGCACGGCTGGGCAGGGTAGAGCAGGGCGGAGGTGTCCCTGCCCCCCCCCCCCCTTTTCTCTGCTGCTTACACACAAACCGCATTGCCAGACAATTCATTCTGGAGGAATAGAAACCTTACCTTCTTTTATCACATTAGCGTGAAATAAGAACAGTAGTTTTCCACAATAATTTTGAGGGTTGACTAAGTTTCCATAAAACGCAAGCGGCGCGCCTCTCACTTTGCATATATAACTTATTCGCCCTCGACAACGAGACTCATATCTTGCAAGGGTCCCCAATTAGCTAAGGTGGGGCTGGGCGGGGTGTGGGGCAGGGCAGGGCAGGGCAGGGCAGGGCAGGGCAGGGCAGTCGTGTGCCGGGGAGCGTTGTTGTTCGCAATGACTTCACGGCGCCGTGCCTTCCCTCTCATTCCACACCAATGGTTCTGAGCGCGCCTGGCCGGGGCGACGGCGGACGAGTTTTGTAGTGGGAGTGTCGAAACACAACAGTGTGCACCTGCCTCTCCGCCACCTGTTCTGGTCCAGGAGTCGCTTCCCGCTCCCGCCCCACCTGCCCCGCCCCCCCGCCCCACCGCGTCCCGCCACGCCCCACCACGCCCCGCCACGCCCCGCCGCGCCCCTCCCCCAGGACAGCTATTCCCCGCACCACGGGGCTGGATGGGTTAAAGACAGATTGAGGGGCCGCGGCTGTGGGCGCGGCGGGAGGGGCGGGGCCGAGGGGGCATGCAGCGCCATACTATCGATCCTCAGCCGGCGTGAGGCCGGGGGCGGGCCGGGGGCGGGCCGGGGGCGGGCCGGGGGCGGGCGGGGGGCGGGCGGGGGGCCGTGCCAAGGGGTCCAGAGCGGCGGGCGGCGGCGGGGCCGGGAGGGATTTCAGAGCGGGGGGGGGGGGGGGTTGGTTCCGAGTGGGAGGAGGGGGCGGGGAGGAGTGTGATGACCAGCACGGTACAATAAGATGCAGCCGCGCAGGGCTCAGAGAAAGAGAGACACTAAGAAAGACAGGGAGAGAGAGACAGAGAGACGGATAGCGGCGCGGCGGAGCGCTGCGACTGCTGTTGGCTTTCGGTGTGCCTCTCCCCGCTGGGTCCTAAATCTGGTTGAGGCGAGCGGTGAGCGGTGCGGCAGCTGGAGCAGGCCCTGCTGTCTGTAAAGGGCAGAGGGCGCCGCGGGGGGGCACCCTGGGAGGTAGGCCACCCGGGCCGGCGGCGGGCGCGCGCGTCACCTACCTACCCGGCGCGGAGGCCGCCCGGCGGGGTAGGCCGCCCGCTCCACACGCGTGCCCGCGCGCGGCCCACCCGTCACCCGTCAGGCGCTCCCCACCCCACCCCACCTCCTCCTGTCCACCGCACCGCAGAGAGACCGGGGCACGACGCGGCGCGGACGCCCCGAGAAACTTACAGCACGGCTGGGAAAAGATGTGGGACGGGGAGAGACACCCCCGCGCCACTGTGGATGTGGCCCGGGGCCCGGGGGGGAGGGGTGCCACCAAGACGAGACCAGCCAGCACCCAGGAATTAACTTCTAAGCTTCTAATTCCGGAAAAATAACAGTAATAGGCTTAAGGGTCGAAGTTTTGTAATGCCGCCGCCAACCCCACCCTTTCCTTCTGCCCCTCCCCCCCCCCCCTTTTCTCTCCCCGAGCGTCGCCTCGCTGCCACCACCTTCCCCTCCCTGACGGCCCCATAGTACTTTGCTGCAACATTTGCGCGACAAATTAGCGGCTCGGCATGGCGGCCCCGCGCAGAGAGAGAGAGAGAGAGAGAGAGAGAGAGAGAGAGAGAGAGAGCGAGCGAGAGAGAGAGAGACAGACAGCAGAGAGAGAGAGAGACAGAGAGAGAGAAGAGAGGACTATCCGACACCAAAGAGTAGAGCAAGATAAAAAAGAGGGAAAAAAAAACAGGAAATTTGACAGGGAACCCTGCCCTACCTCCAGTGAGGAGCTTTTAGGGGGCGCTCTGCTCTAGGGTAGAGAAGAAGCAGGGTACCGTACGGGGGTACTCTGCTCACAGCAGTGGCATGAGTAGGGCCCACATACACCAGCAGCGCCTCGCCAGACCAGGCCTCTCAGAGTTCTCCCGTCAGCCGCACCGCCCGGCCCCGCCCGGCCCGGCCCGGCCCAACCACCCCGGAGCAGCGCACGCTGCTCCACCCCACTCTCGACTTGACCCACTGCGAGGTATGACGTCACTCGAGAGATGCGGCCCCCCCGCCCCGAGCCGAGCCGAGCCGGGCCGTGGCGGCGCGGGACGGGACGGGACGGGGTGAGGTCCATGCTCCGCTCAGCTCACTTTTGCTCCCTCTGCACCCCGACCCACCAGGGCTGGGACCGCACGGGAGAGAGAAGCTGTCTCGCTGGGCGTGAGGAAGGGGCGGGGGAGAAAAGAAAAACGAAAACAGGCGTAAGTCAGCGACGTCAAAACAAAAAGGCACAAGAAAGCGCACACACACACACGCACACCTACGCACACAAATGCACGCACGCTCGCGCACTCGAAAACCGCGCGCGTCCAATCCCACGACACGATTTACTCCCGCGCGTGCGGCGCGTTCGTCGTGCCGTTCATCTAGTAATCCCACTATTACGCTAATGAGGCCCGCAAAGGCGCTGAGGGGGCGAGGGGCGCGCGCGCTCACCGCCCCGCCCCGCCCCGCACCACGCCCCGCTCCACCGTGCCCCTACCCACTCCCCGCACCACCACGGCCTCGCTGGACGGGCGCGGGCACACCGCCCGGCCCCGAGGGGTCCCTCACTATCAATTCAAGCGTACACCGATTTTTCTGATTTGTTTTTCTGTTTCTTTTTTATTATTCCTACTTATTTTTTTTCTGATTTTCCCCCCGATTTTTTCTTGAATTTTCCCCTAATTTTTCTTGATTTTTTTTCTGATTTCGTTTTAGGGTGAACACTGATTTTTTTTTTAGTGACGGACCCCCTTCCCCTTGCCCTGCCCCGCACCACCACGGCCACGTCGCTGGACGGGTGCTCTACGTTTGAGCGCGTGCGTACAGAAATGTCTGTTGTTTCATTTGCAAGGCTGCGGCAGTGGTGGCAGGGGCTACGTTCCAGGAAAGAGAGGCAGCGAGCGCGTGCGTGGGTGCGTGCGAGAGAGAGAGAGAGAGAGAGAGAGAGAGAGAGAGAGAGAGAGAGAGAGAGAGAGAGAGAGAGAGAGAGAGAGAGAGAGAGAGAGAGAGAGAGAGAGAGAGAGAGGGAGGGAAAGAGGGAGAAAGAGAGAGATAGAGGGTTGCAGGGGGGAAGGGGGGAGCGGTTCCGGCCTGCACCGCATATTGCGTTGCCTTACTGGGAATGTATATAGCGATAAGGGTACGTATTTATTAAGGTAAGAGAAAAACTCCGTGTCGAGGAAGCGGCTAAACTACACGGCACTGGGCTGCCTCTTTTTTCTTATACTTGTTGTTGTTGTTGTTGGTTGTAGATTGTATGTAGTTCGCGCGTGCCGGAATGCTTGTGTGTGTGTGTGTATATATGTGTGTGTGTGCTAATGTATGTGTGCGCGTTGGAGGGAGAGAGTGAGTGCGGGGGAGGGTATATAGTGTCTCTAAACCACCCCATCCTCGTCGGAGGAGTACAAAGAGGCCGAGGTCCGAATACAGGAAATTCCGCCCAAATAGCTTTCCCAAACTATCCTTTGATGGCAGCAGCTTCGACAGCCGGCGAGGCGAGGACGATTCTGGGCTTCTTTGTTTCCAGATAGTTTGAGGCTGCGTAATGTTGGCGTCCTGGATAATGGGAGGGTAGGAGAGGAAGAGGGGGTTGGGGGGAGGGGGGGACGCGACCCACCACGTCGTATGGGGGTGCGGGGGACGAAACGTGCAGGGTGCAGGGCAGGGCCGGCTCAGGCCGCTGCCGGGCTATAGGGACCCAGCCACAGGACACGCGCGCTGTAGCAGCCAGGACTGTCAAAAAGACGCGCACTTCTTCAATCACTAGCCTCATGAGAGAAAGAGGTGAGTGTGGGGGGGAGGGGGGGAGAGGGAGAGGGAGAGAGAGAGAGAGAGAGAGAGAGAGGAGGGAGAGACAATGGGAGGGAAAAAGGGGGGAAAGAGCGAGAGAAAGAGACGGAAAGAGAATGAGAGAAGGGAGAGGAGAAGGGGCGGAAGAGAGAGAAAGAGAGGAGGGAGAGGAGATGGGGAGCAGAGAGAGAGAGAGAGAAAGAGAGAGAGAGAGAGAGAGAGAGAGAGAGAGAGAGAGAGAGAGAGAGAGAGAGAGAGAGGCGAGGCCCTGCTACGTCCGGATCCGCCGCCCACACACACAGCCTGCTCCTCCGCGGCACAGGCCCAGGCCGACACACGTGGACGGGACGCACGCCGGATCCTAAACTAATGCGTTGGTCTAATGGCGGTCTTGGGACCACGTTTGCGCTGTAGGCCAGCCCAGCGAGGGGAACCCCTCGGCCGTGCCTCGGCCCCCCAGCCCAGCCCAGCGCGGCCAGCGGCCATCCCTGCCCGCTCGGAAGGACACGGCCTGGCCAGCCTGCCCTGCCCTGCCCTGCCCCGCCCTGCTGCCCGCACCGGCCACACCCAATATTCCAGGCGCGGCCCGCATACAGCCACGACAACGATAAAATGATTCGCCCCGAGCAATCCTTTAGGCCAGCAGCAGTGTCCTGTCGCGTGCGGAATGGATTGGGCCAGCGGCCCGGGTGGGGCGGGGCGGGGCGGGGCGGTCCGGGGCGGGGCGGACCAGCACACCAGAGTGCTGCTGCGCGCTCTCAATAACCCCGCGCACAGGCCGAACTAGGCCACCGCAAATAAGAGGAAGAGGGTCGCATGTTTTATTTTCAATTTTCATGTATAGCTGTGTGTGTGTGTGTGTATATACACCAAAACGTTGTTTCCTCGCGACGCCTGCAGAGGGTCCCGCGTGACGAGGCGGCGGGCGCCAGCAGAGCGGCCTTCACTTTTTCGCAGGCACACGCAGCAGTGGTTCGTGAGCGCGCCTGGGCCGGCCTGGGCCCGCCTGGGCCCCGCTCGCTCCCTGAGCGACAGTGATGAAGTGACCACAGCCAGCGCTCCAGCTCAGAGAGATTCCCAGAAGTAGCCGCGAGTCACAAACAAGCAGCAGCAGGAGCGCCGCGCGTGCACCGCACTGTGGTGTCGAACATGATCCGATAACAAGTACGCCGTGCGCAGTCTAGGGCAAAACTGTACGCTCGAGGGGGACAACAACTCGGAAATTTTTGTACACCTCGTAATGCAGAAAAATTCAGAAAAATGCAGGAAAATTCAGAAAAATTCAGGAAAACCAAAGAAAAATTCAGAGAAATTCAGGAAGAATATAGGAAAAATTTAGGAAAATCCACAAAGACATGAAAAATTCTAGCATTTTGCATTAAGTTCAACAAAAAATTCAGAATAATTCCTGGAAGTTCACAAAAAAAATCACAAAATTTGTACATTAAAATTCAGAGTTGTTTCCCCATCGACTACGCTTCACTTGACAGTTTTAATATAAAAAGGCTGTAATCTGAATGATCCAACAGCCTAAAATTTGGTGAGGCTTGTCCTTGGGCTTGCCCCCCGCCTCCCCAAATGAAAAAAAGAGATCGAATTTTCCTAGAAGTTTTACAGCTTGCTGAGACAAGTGTGCAAATTGTTAATTCAAACTTCTATACAGAGTGGCCCATGCACCCCGGCCTTTTTTTCGTATAGGCAGCGCCGCAACAGCAAGTTTTCTTTTACTATAAATTTCCTATTATTGGTAAAAGCGAAAAAGTAAAAGCTGCTATGAGTCGCTAAAAATTTTAGGAACATGAAGCATATTTACGCATGTTTACTTTTTACCTTTTCTCTACTACTAATATTGGCAAATTTCTAATGAAAAGAAAGTTTGTTGTTGCGGATCTGCCTATACCAAAAAAAAATGTACCGGGGTGTGTGGGCTACCCTGTAGAATAGAAGCGTACAAACATTCACACGTACTTGCCTGCGTAGAATAGAAGCGTGCAAACATTCACACACTTGTTTGCGTACAATAGAAGCGTGCAAACATTCACACACTTCCTTGCGTTTCTGCATACATGTTTTTGTTTTATTTATTTTTACCGATCCATACGTCACAAATTAGTAGGATAATTTCAGACCAGAGTAGAGACAGATAGAGAGGGGGTGAGAGCGGGTGGCAGCAGGGGCAGCAGCTCGTCAACCGGAGTCATCACATCAGCCTAAATTATCATAGGGGCTGGCGGGGCGGGCGGAGCGGGGAAGGGCGGACCCTGCTCGGTTGGTGCTGGCTGGCAGGCCGTGTCCGTGGTGAGAGGCATCCAGGAGGGGGAGGGGGAGGAGCAGGGCAGGGCGCCCGATGTTCTATTCACGAGGGGGAAAATTTGATCTCGAGGGTTCAGAGAGAGGAGGAAGAGAAGGAGGAAAGTGAGAGAGGCAGGATGGGAGGAGGGATAGGAGGAGAAGGGGAAGAGGGGAGGGGAGAGAAGGGTGTGGAAAGAAAGATGAAAAGATGGAAAAGGGGGGGGGGGGGCAGACGGCGGGTAGCAGACAGCCGCGCGCCGTACATGAGTGGTTTGGTAAGAATTGCGCGAGGGGTGCGCCGCAGTTTTGAGGAGATAGGTAGCAGGGAGAGCGACGGACCAGGGCGTGGGTGAGTTCATTCGACAGTAGGCCAGCGCTGCGCGGCCTGGTCCAGCCCAAGGGTTGGGGAGTCCCCCAACAACGCTGCAGTCACAACTTGCCGTGCAGTGCCGCAGGGCTCGCGATTTCTCTCCCTCCTTCTTTCCACCCTCGCAGTACGTGTATGCATGTGAGCGTGCGCGCTTGAAAGCGAAGAGCGGTACTCGGGACGGGTATCGACAGCACCCCGCGCCATACAATTCAACCCGTTTCCCTTGCTGCAGCAGCCCGGGCCTGCTGCCCCCGCCCCCGCCCCCCAGCCCGCCGCCGTGTCGGCGCGATATTGCTCGAGATACTGTCAGGTGCAAATTAACTGAGGTAGCAGCCTGCTGGCCTGGACGGCCGTGGACGGGACGGCCCTGGGCGGGACGGCACGGCCGCGGCCCTACCTGCAGGGCTTATCGCCTCGCCACGCAACAGCTGCGGGCCGCGGCCCCTGACCCGCAAGCCCCGGCCCGGCCACTTATTTACAATGCCCCGGCGATTCAGCACTTTACGGCAAATTCAGCAGTACGCGCGCGGCCTCTGCCGCGGCCAGCCAGCCAGCCAGCCGGCGTGGAGGACGAACACTAGGTTCTTAGGACTCGTTAGGTTAGGCTACGTGAGCTGCGACCTGCGCAAACTCCCCCCAAAGCTGCTGAGGTCGCATGCTGCTGTATTTGACGTGAGGTAGAGCAGAATCGCCGAGGGATTGTAAATAAGCGCCCTGCCCCCCCCCCCCCTCCCCCCTCAACCTTGTTCTTACCCAGAAGTGTTTGGTGTCTCTAGAGTCTCACGCTCGCGGGTCGGCAAGCCTCGCAGCCTCGCCGTCGAACGTAATTTACCTACGACGAGAAACTAAACTCCACTCGGAATTTCTCTTTGGACTTTAGACGGGCACTTTAGGGCTGAGCGCCCAGCCACGCTCCACGCTTCCCCCCCCCACCTCCCCTCACCCTCCACGCCCCCCGGTTCTTCACCAGGCGCCTCCGTTTCCGTAAGTCGTGTTCTCCCGAACCACGTGGCTCCTCGCGTTCAAGTATCCGCTGGGAGGTGTCACGCGCTAGCTGGTTCGGGGCTGCTACAGGATTCCCGGAGGGAAATTCTCTGACTTTTACCTGATTCCCAGACTCGTTTTAAATTTCCTGACTTTTCCCTGACTTCCCAGACCAGTGGACAAGAGAGAGAGAGAGAGAGAGAGAGAGAGAGAGAGAGAGAGAGAGAGAGAGAGAGAGAGAGAGAGAGAGAGAGAGAGAGAAAGAGAGAGAGAGAGAGAGAGAGAGAGAGAGAGAGAGAGAGAGAGAGACGCAGGGACAGAGAAATACAGAGAAGAGGGGGAGGCGTCCGGATTTATGTCGTGCCGTTTGGTTCCGGCTCGTTCTCTCCTCCTCCACGTGAGGTGGGCGGGACAGGGCGGGGCGGGGCGGGGCGGTGTTCTCAGAGCCGATTACCGAGGCGAATCGATTATGCGGCAGGAACACTTACCTGCAAGGCGAGGCGAGGCAAGGCGGGGCAAGGCGGGGCCCAGTCGGTCGGCCCCGCCCCGCCCCGCCCCACCCCGCCCAGCCAGGGGTGCGGTGGTTGCGCCGCACGGTAGGGGAGAGGGGGGAACGGGAAGGGAGGAAGGGAGGGGAGCGAAGGAAAGGCTCCGGGAGTAAAGGCCAAACGTAAGCGGGGAGGGCGGCGCGGGCGGCGAGGGCGGCTGGAGGGGAGGAGAACGAGTTAAACAGCACGCGAAGTGCAGGTGGCGCCATGGAAAGGGGGTCGGGGTAGCGGGTGGAGAGGAAGGGAGGCCAGAGGGGAGCGAAACAGGATCTAAGCAAGTGTAAGAGGCGTAATCTGACGGCAGCCCAGGGAGAAGGGGGGCGGAGGGGGGCTCCGTGCCGAGAGAGGCCCACCACCACCACCAACGCCACCGCCGCAGCTACACCGCTCCAGTTCACTGGAAACCCAAGTGTGTCACTGTCGCACACCCTGCAGGTGAGTGAACTTGCTGATAGAAAAATCCTCCTCACCTATGTTCTTGTCCAAGAGTATGTGTGAGTGACATATCAAGCATCTAAAAACGTGCGATATTCACGCACACTTCGATTCAGAAGAGTTGAGATCCACCCACCACGACGGCGGGCACGACGGCGAGAGAAAAGCGGTCAGACGCGCGGTGCGACCAAAGCCAGAGCGGAACGGGGAGAAAAGTGGAAAGGAGCAGGGGGAAGGGGGGAGGGGAAAAAAAAAGAACGCGGCTGGTTTGTAAAAGGGGTGGGAGTTGGGGGTGTCAAGGGCGGGGGTGGTGGTGGTGAGGGGGGGGGGAGTGACGGGGAGACGGAGAAAGGATTGATGGTCGGACCATTCACTTTTTTCCCCCGGCCGCCCCCGCGCGCTGGAGAGCAGGGAGCAGAGCAGTGCAAGGGGAAGGGGGGGGGGGGAGTGGAGTGGCCCGGAGGGGATGGGGGAGTGTCGCGACCCTGCCGCTGCTGCCGCTGCTGCTCTCACATGGCCGACTAGATCGAGAGCGTGTCAATGATGCCGTTCAGGTGGAGAGGACAAAGGCAAGCGAGCTGCAGCCAGCTCCCCCACCCCTCCAGGACCCCACCGGACCCGACTGTTATCAAACCAGATATCGGAGCGAACACCACCGTCCTGTCCAGGCCTCCCCTCTCTCCTCTCCTCTCCTCTCCTCGACGTGTTCCGATACGGAGCGCGGGAAAGGAAAGGATAGCGACCGGAGAAAAAGGATTAAAATCAGTCGCATCGTGATTGGACGGCGATTCAGATCGCGCAGCGTAGCTCCAGCCGACGGGATGAGCTGACGTTAGCAAGCAGCCGTCCCACGCCACGCCCCGCCACGCCCCGCCACGCCCCGCCACGCCCCGCCACGGGCCAATTCTACGTCCCATCCCGTCGTCCCGTCTCGGCTAGCTTTATTCCCTTCATCAAGATGCTCTGGTTTGAAAAGATTCCTGGGGGAATATGCAGCGCGGCGAACTTTTTTCCCTGGCGCAGATCGTGCGGATCCGATCGCGGCCGCACGGCAAATGATTTGCTTGACGAGAGATTTAAGGTGCAGTCATGCATTGCGCTGGGCGTGTTTTCTTTTATGCCATTCTCAGCGTATGACGGAATCAATACGAAACGACAGAGTGCAGTGAACTTCACGGAAATAGTATATTTCCCCCTCGAACTCCCCTCTTTCTCCTCGACAAAGGGATTGAAAACCATGGCTCTTTTTCCGCCGCCCCCGACCGCTTTCCCTCCCTGCGGCCCTGGCTCGCCCTGGCCCGGGGCGGCGGACCCCGCCCCGCCGAGACACTGGGAACTTTCTCAGCCGTCGACAGAGCTATTTTGTGTTCTCACACTAGGGGTGGTCAGGGGTGGTGGGCGGGGGTGGTGCGCGGAGGTAGAAGGGGGTGCGGCGCTCACGAGAGATCGGATATAGTGGTGGCTGTGCTTGAAGGGGGAGGGGGAGGGGGAGACGAGGGCGCGAGAGGGGAGGGGGGTATGGGGGGAGGAGGCTGCGGATTTGGGGCGACAGCCAGAGCCAGGCCAGCGGGACCTGCAGGGCCTATGGGGCCTAGAGGCGGGCTGGGACGATGGGTGGGGTGCGGGGTGGGGGAGGGGGGGGGGCAACAGGGCAGGTGAAGGGGAAATAGGGGGTATAAGACTATATAGCGTACAAAATTAGGCGCACTGGGAAAGTCAGTGTGCCGCCGGCGAGGGGGGAATCACTCATACAAAGTGTGTGCAATGACTTTTTTTTCTTTTTTTTTAACATTTGATTTTGATTTTATTTTCCTTTCGATTTTTCATGGAAAATTCCGGTCACTTTATGATAAATTTCGATCTTTTACCCCCACGTCCGAATTTTTCAATTTTGTTTAGGTTTTTTGTTAATTTGTTCTCGAGTTTTCAGAGTTTACGGTATCTTTCTTCTTGATTTGATACATATTTTTTTATTTAAATGATTTAACTGATTTATCGAAGTTATCCCTCGGCCGCTGGCGGCCAGCGCATGTCCAGCAGTCGGCAAGACCAGTCAGTGCGCCAGTCAGCACATCATGGCCAGCGGTCAGCGGGACCAGTCAGTGCGCCAGTCAGCGCATCATGGCCAGCGGTCAGCGGGACCAGTCAGTGCCAGTCAGCGCACAGAGCGCCAGCCAGCGGACAACGGTCCATATCCGGACCGCAGGAGTTGCGGACCGCGCTAGCCCGCTGGCCGGAAGGGCGCCATGACCGACCCCTCCCCGACCCGTCGCCCGCGGCCACCATGTGTTCGACCTGCGCCGCAAAGTGCTCCTCTCACCAGCCCCCCCCCCTACCCCCCAGCTCCACCCCGCTTAACAGCACTCACTCCCCTTTGCTTGAAATCGCAATCCGAGAGGACGGTCATGGTGAATACGCAATTTCAAGAAGATTAGATTGCGCATAAATATGAGTGGTGTCGTGGTGCCTTGAGAATACATTATAAAAAATATTAATAATACCAATAATAATACTTGAGGAACCTTTTTCAACGGACAAAAAGTAACGAATGCGCAAGTCGGCGCAAGTATATCGCATAGGATAGCGTTGGCCTGGTTGGCCGTGTAGCTACGCCACGCTTAAGGGAAGGCCGTGAGTGAATGCGCGCTAGCGTACGTGTAGCGGAGGGGAAGGGGCGTGCGGGACTGACTTGTTGTTGTTTGTTAGGAGAAATATATGGCGGTGGAGTAATGGCAACAACAAGAACAACAGCATTGAAGCCAGAACAACGTGTCTCAGACGACCGCAGCGACCCCCAGCCTCACCAAACTTGGATGAAACAAAACTGAAGGGAGGAGGAACGCGGTGGGGTGGGGCGGGGTGAGGCGGGGCGGGGTGAGGCGGGGCGGGCCGGGAGCAGGGGCGCGTACACGGGGACGGATAGAAATCGAGAAAATGGAAGGCGGGGTGGAAGGGAAAACAAGAGGGAATAATGGAAGAAAACGAGAACCACTGACACGGAAGGCTGGCCGCGTGTGTCTCCAGGGGGTGAAGTGGGTGGGGAAGTAGCCGTAACGCTTAAGGGAACTGGTAGCGATCCATCAATACCAAACGCCGCAATCATCGTCCGGTTAAGGGAGTCGAATTCGGACACGACAAAACATGGACAAAATAGCGCAGTTTTGATTTCTTTTAAGCACACATGTGCCGTTATTGAGCTAGTGCTGTTTTAGCAAGAACGCTGCCGTAAGAGACGAAAAACGTGACGTAATTGTTTTAATGTAATTGTCGTGTAACAAAGGTTATATACAAGGCCGGTCGTGATAGGCTGCCCGCTCGAGTAAGAATTCATCCCTTTTTTTCCATTCAAAATAAAAATGATAGTTATTCCGCCGGCAGATCACACAATAACCGACCGACACAATAGTCCACCGTCCACAACCTCGAGAAAGAATTGCAGCAGCGGATTAAAAAACAAATTAGGCAGTAAGAAAAGGGAATTCGTCTTTCCACCATTCCTTAGCGATATTTTTGAGCTTCGTAAAAAGGAGAGAATAAAATGCAATATGCAGTCTGCAATTAGGGGCGCAATTAGCCGAAAATCACGTGCACCGGGCGAGAGGGGCGGGGGGGGGGGGGGGGGGGGTTATGCACAATGACGCCGCTCCAGTATGGCCCGTCAGCCGTCAGGCTCATCTGAGAATTTCTCCCAAACCAACGTGCGCACTGCTGGCCTGCGGAGACCGCAGAGAGAAGGAATAGGGATATTTTTTCCTCTCCATGGTGTTCGCTCTGTCTGTCTGTCTGTCTGTCTGTCTGTCTGTCTATCTGTCTGTCTGTCTGTCTGTCTGTCTCTCTCTCTCAGCCGGCAGAAGGGCCGCACGGGGGAGAGGCTTTTCTGAGAGAGGTCGCAGAGCGGGCCGCACACCATCCACGACGGTAGCCGCACCGTGCAATGGCACGAGGTGCGACAGAGACAGAGAAGCTTTGTGTGTAAAGGTGAGCGAGCGAGAGCGAGTCTCGTCCGAGACAGAAAGGACGTGTGTGACGGAGCGGACGATAACGGTAACCACGCCGAGCAAGCGGGGTGTGAGTGTGTGTGTGTGTGAAAGAGAGGGAGGGAAAGACCGAAGACGAAGAAGAGGGAAAGATGGAACGAGAAAAAGAAGTCTTAAGGAACAGTTTTCGCAAGTCCGCACGCCCAAGCCTCCACTACGGCGTCACGATCACCATTTTGACGCCCACCCTCCCCGCCCCTCCCCGCCCCTCCCCGCCCCGCCCCGCCCCGCCTCGCCACACCCTTCGCAGCCACTTCCTCTTCCCGCGCCCGCTCGGCCCCCAAGCCTGCCTTAAGATGACTTGGCGACGCGGCGATCCAGCTTAAAAATTTTCCCAATTTTACTCGGAGCTCAGCTCGGGATGGGGAAGAGGGAGCAGGCGGGGCAAGAAAAGCAAAGGGAGAGAGAACGGAGAGACGGAGCGACTGAGAGAAAGAGAGAGATGAGGTGGGGTGACGCAGGGTGAAACTGAAAGGAACACTGTGGCCTTCTGGTTCCTTTCACCAGGCCATCCCTAATGTACAGCCGCGGCTGTGCCCCGCCCCGCCCCGCCCCGCCTCGCCCTGCCCCGCCCCGCCTCACCCCCGCCACGCCCGTGACAGCACAGGCTCCCTTCTCCTACCGCAGCGAACAGCGCGCGCGCGGGCACAATTGGCTCGCCCTCCGGGGAAGCAAGCGTAGAGGAGGCAGAGGGGGTGGGAGCGGGGAGCGGAGAGCGAGGTGGGAGGGGGGGGGGTAGAGGGGAGGAGGGGGTAGTGGGTGGGGGTGTCGAGAGCAACGAGAGGAGAGCGGTGCAAACCGTGAGGTGAACGGGGTGCGGTGCAACGGCGCAGCATCCAGGACCGCAATGCCGCGCTGCAGCGGGCCAATGGCTATATACGTATGCGTACCTGAGAAAGAAAGAGAAAAAAAAAAGGAAAATTAGTAAAGTGGGTGGAGGACAAACGATAATAATTATATATATATAAAAAAAAGGCAGCGTCCACCAAGCTTGATTTTATTTTATGTTTCCTAAGTGTTATAGGTTTGGAATTTTAAAAAAATGAAGTATAGCACAACTGCAATAAGGACTACACTACCACTGCTATCGGTCGGCGCTGATGGTGCACTAGTCCCTATCGGGCAGGAGCAGCAGGGCCTGGGTGGCAGGCCGCAGAGCCCACCCCGCCTCGCCCCGCCTCGCTCCACCCCGCCGCCTCTAATGGCGCGCTCCACCTCATTTTTTTTATAAAATAATAAAAATTTGCATAATAGCGAGTGTGGGTGTCGCGAGGCGGCGTGCGGCCCCGGTCGATAGGACCCGTGGACACGGGGCGCAAGTGCAGCGCGAGCCGGCCCAGCCCGGCCCAGCCCGGCCCGGCGGCGGAGAGTTTTCAGAGTGACTCGACGGAAACCGCGTCAAGTAAAAACCGCTAACATTCGGCAACGGCTCGTTCTGTAACGCCACTTCTCCCCTAAAAAAAATCAAGAAAAACTCGCATGGTACTCGCCAAAACTCGTGAATACTCGCGGTTACTCGTGAATATATTCGCGAAAGTTCTTGTACACCCTCTTTCGAGAATGGGGGACCCCTCAACTCCGCAGCTATCCGAGCGCGGACGCCTCCCGCACAATACGCCGCGCCCGCAGCCGTCCGTCCTTGTCGCACTCATGGGGCCCTGACATCCCCTGCATGTAGGACACCACCAAAGGTGCGACAAGGACAGCTGCGCGCGGCAGGAGGAGGAGGGGCGTGACGTCACAGCGTGACACTCGATACGCTTACGGGGGGGATCCTGTTCGTCACGTCACTGCCACGACCGCCGTCACGCTGCCTGCCACCCCGGGGCTCAGCCACGGCTGAGCTTGGCCTGGGAGCTTGGGGCTCTCACGGCCAAAACGTCCGGCAGGGGCACACTGGCGTCACAAGCGTGGGCGGACGTCACCGGGGCAGGGGAGGGGGGATGGGCGAAATCATTGTACGGCCCTCCCAAAAAATCATTAAAATACTATAAAAGAAGGAGATCAAAAATATTCAAATTAAAATCAAGAAGATACAAACCAAAAAATTCCGAAAAATCGACAAAAACCAACCAAAAACCAAAATAAAATTGAAATAAATCAAAAATGGTAGCAAAAGATAAAAATTTATCCAATAAGGACAGAATTTTTTCTTGAAGTATCATAAGAAAAACAATCACACAAAACTTCAAAAAATCATGCCCAAAAAATCATTGTACGCATTTCGTACGAGTGATCCCCCCTGGGGAAAGGGAGGCTGCACACACGCATCTCCATCCCCGTCCTATTGTGGGCCGCAACACGAGTAAACACGCGCGAGGCGTGGTGGGGCGTGGCGGGGAGTGGCGGGGCGTGGCGGGGCGTGGCGGGGCGTAACGGGGTGAGGCGACCAGGACAGCGCGCGGAGCGGCCCGGACCCACCCCGCCAAACCTCGGGCGAATGAATGAGCGAACGAGAGAATGAATGTGCAGGCTACAAATCAATGAGTGCGCGTGTGCGGCCTGCGGCCCCGGGCGTCCCGGCGATATACAATGCCCTGAATGGTGGCCGTTTATAGCTGCCCCATCAGCCCGGCAGCAGCACCGCGCCTGGACCCGCCCCGCCCCGCCCCGCCCCGCCCCGCCCCGCCCCGCCCCGCCCCGCCCCGCCCCGCCCCTGCCAACGGCTGCCAATGGCAGGCAGGGCAGCCAAGTCGCAGGCAGCAGCCAAGTTTGAGCGGCCCCGATTCACCGCCAATGCGAGAGAGCTGTTATTCTTCGACCCGCAGCCAGCGCCTGCCTAGCTCCAGCCCCGGCGGCCCCGGCCACGGCCCCGGCCCAGCCACAGAAGCCCAGAGAGTAGCACTGGCCCGCGCACGGCCCGGCCACTCAACGCCAGCCTGCTGGGTAGGCAACGCGCCGACAGGCGTGCGCTGCACACGGCGGCATTGCCTAACCAGCACGGCGCTCCCCGCCTGGGGTGTGATGCAGCGATAGCCGCTGGGAGAGGCGTCACTGATGTCGGAGTGCACCGGGCAGTGGCGGATCCAGAGCCAGCCTTTGGGGGGGGCAAAGTAGTACTTTTTGCCTACTTACAGGGGCAAATTATTGCTTTTTGCCTACCTTTCAGGCGGCTACCAAGGAGCCATGGGGGGGGGGCAAAAGGCCTGTCGCCCCCCCCCCTGGATCCGCGCATGGCACCGGGGTTAGGGCCGGAATCAGGAAAATGCAGAAAAATTGGTGTAGGCTCGAATTTGTGGTGAAGGACCCCTTGAACGGCAAACGGCTGAGCACATGCCGTGCGGGACAAAGAGCACACACCACTGTGTTTCGATTATTTCCAGTCATCTCCTCCTGGAACACTCTTCATCGCGACCCCCTCTACTACAGCCCGGCTCTGATACGCGACTCTCGCATACCGGCAAACCACTGTGCCGCGCCGATTCCGACTCCAGTAGCAAAGGGAGGCCACCCCTCCACTCCTCGCGAGCAAACGACAGACGCCGACAGGAGGAGGAAAAGCCAGCGCAGGAAACAAGATGAATAAAATAATAGAATTAATATAAAAAAAATAAAAGGAACAAGGTGTCGGCAAGAGCCGCGCGCGCTCTTTCCCGGATAAGGGTGACGACATTTTTCTTTTTTCCTTTCCAGCAGTCCCCCACCTACGCCCCGCCCCGCCCCGTCCCGCCCCGTCGGCTTGAACGTTTTCCGCACGCGCGCCCCATTCCGTCACCTTTCTGCCTCTGCCACCCCACCCGAGCCCGACATGGAATGACATGGAAAATGAGCCTCCAGCGCAGTGAGAGGGAGCGAGGAGGGGGGGGGGGAGGGGGCGACCGGAGGGCGCCATTCACACTTTAGGAAGTAACGATGCCACATGTTCGTCGCTCCTCATCCGTCTGGTCCAGAAGCGGCGCGGCGCGGCGGGGGAAGGGGGGTAGGGGGGGCAGGGGGGGGAGGGTTTCGGCGCTTAATGGTCTCCGCTCGTCGCTATCATTTTTTTTTCTAAATTTCTTTCCAGTTTTGGTCAAGCGGGAGGAAAGGAGGGTGGGGGTGGGGAGTTGATGTGTTGGTCGGAGAGTCTTTCTCTCCTCTCTCTCTCTCTCTCTCTCTCTCTCTCTCTCTCTCTCTCTCTCTCTCTCTTGCTCTCTCTCTCTTGCTCTCTCATTCTCTTTCCCTGTCACGCCGCGGCGCCGGAGAGAAATATATAGTGAAGAGTATTGGAAATTATCTCCAGCGCGCGCCGCCACGCCGCGCCGCGCCGCCCGCCGATCCCTAATTCACAAACCTTAATGTTATTTGAAGTTAATTACGTTCCCTCAAACGCGCGTGGTGGTGTGGGAAGCGGGGTGCGGGAGAGGAAATGGGTTTTTAAATACAAAAGCAGTGGAAGAAAAAAAAAACGGCGCTTTGGTGTTTTTATTATTTTTTTTTCATTTCAACACTGCGGCGGTCTGCTCTTCTTGTTAAACGGTAAAAAGCACTTTAAAGTTTTGAAATGGTGAAAAAGCGAAAATATAGATATGTAGAATATATTCCGAGCCCGACGCGCTCCTCGCAGAGCGGCGGCGCCAGGCGTGTGCGCATTATATTATCGGTCTGGTATTGAAATAAAGAGAGGGAAAAGGTGCGCGATGAGGATCGCTCCTGCGGACCGAACCCCGACTCTCTTCCCCCTCCCCCCTTACCCCCTGCACCCACGCCACCCTGTCGCCCCCCCCCCTCTCCCTTCTCCCCACGTTTTCACCCCCAACGCCTCCTTCCGTGTCGACCGAGGGCGGTATCTGCCACTTCCAGGTGAAATGATTTAGCACGGTGTGAAGTGGGGCCCCACCAGCCTGGCCGGGCCGGGCCGGGCCGCGGCAAAACGCCCCCAAAAAATCGTTCTGATAAGGCGAGCGGCGGTGGTGCTTCTCTGACGATAAATTTGTCTCTATCGCACTAGGTTTCTCTCGCCTCTCGCTCACTCGCTCGCTTTGCTGAGCTCACTATTTACAGAAAGGGAAAACCTACAGAAGGGATGAGGAGGGAGAGAGAGAGAGTGAGAGCGAGTGCGAGAGGGTGGGAGTGAGGGGAGCATATCAGAGGATGATGTCCGAGTGCCCCGGCACGGCGCATGGCCGGTGCTGTTTGTTTTTCGATGTCAGACGAAGATAGCGTGAGGAGCGGGGCGACGAACAACAGTCCACGCGGAACTCCCCCCCCCTCCCCAACCCCCTCCCCAACGATCCCTGTGATGGTGTTATTGTGCTTTATAAGGGTTTGTAGAAGTAGATAGGTTAAGTGTGGGAGGGGGGGAGGGGGAGGCTCGGGGGTAGGGCTGGTGCGCTACAACAACACACCTGCACGCGGGCTGCAGAGGGGCGCAATGAATGCGCTCACGGCATACACATCCCCCTTTTCCGCAACCCTCCACCCCTAACTACCCCCAAGTACGGTGCCACACCCCCTCACCCCCAGTCAGCACGTATGAGGGGTTCATCTATCAGTTTGACGGACGACGCGTTTATCTCTACGGGTCGATGCGGCGGTGCGCCCCTCCGTGGACGGGGGTAAAGGGGAGGGGGGGGGGTAGAGGGGCATTCCTGTAATAACACTTCACTTCACTTCCCCCACTCTGACACACCGGACCCCCCAGCGCGGGGGAGGGGAAGTACCTCGAGTCGTAAGGGTACAGCAACTGCTCGCAACTGCAAAACTCCCTCTGCCCGGCGCGATACCCTGCCGCGGCGCGGGCGGCGGCGCTCCCGTCCCGTGCTTTTACTCGGTGTGGAAGCCAGCCCAAAGGCACACTCAGAACAATACTCAGTGCGCTTCAATCGCATCATAAAAAGGCCATGGCAAGCTTGTTCTTTCTTTTTTTTTCCCCCAAATACTACAAAAAAAATGTATGTTGTTTTTCAGCGGCCTTGGCGTGACATTTTTAGTGCAGAGGTCACCGGCACCGGCCATCGCGGACCGGCCGGCCACGGCGGTAGCAGGGGCGTTGTGCCGGAGGAACATCTCTTACATTATTGCTGCGCCCCACCCCGCCCCACCTCGCCGCGCCCCGCCACCCAGGGTGGTGTCGCGCCCTCAATTATTTACGACATGTGCATTGTGCAGGCTCTGCCTATGGCCTGCGCCAGCGGTGCTGCCGCCCAGCGAGCTCTACCTAGCCCCACCCCGCCCCGCCCCGCCCCGCTCCGCCCCGCCCCGCCCCGCCCCACCACCTCGTTGCACTGCTTCGCGGCCCTCCCAGGACTTCGCCACTCCGCTCGCACGGGACATCAAAGGTTCGATGTGTTCAAATAGCGGCAGAGATGGACGAAATCAACGCAAAAGAAAAAGACGCATGGGATGGGGTATAGACAATTTTTTAAAATATTCGACAACTTTACATTTTCTAAATTCTCGGTGAAGGGTCATAAAATGTCTCCTACAAGGAGTCCACCTCACCCGACTTTTTTCGATGACCGTCTCTGCATTTTCTCTTTTTTACACGACTTTCCTGGTTTTCCAGACTTGTAGGAATCCTGACAGAGCACTATATGGAAAATACGGAATGCCTGACGTACCGTAGTTATTTTCTCTTCTCCGAACAGACCAATAGCTACACAACAACATATTTTCGTGTGCATCATTCACATCCTCCCTTCAACCCGACCGACTCCACCCCCACAGCAGCATCCGCCAGCCGGACTGCCTTGTGCCCCGCCCGCCCCGCCCCGCCCGATACAGCGGTATACATCACATATCTGACGCGCTCCGCCACGCCACGCCGCCCAGTTTAAAAATACAGCAGATGCTTCGTATTACGTGAGGGGCTGGGCCCGGCCCGATACAGCGGCGCGGGGGGTATAGGGCGGAGCAGAGTGCGGGGCAAGGCGGGCCCGGGAGGGTGCCGAGACTGGAGCTGGAGCGAGACTGGAGCGGGACACAAGAAGGAGGCCCCTTAGCGTGCTGACGTGAGAACCCGCTCCATGGGAAGGGAAGGGAAGGGTTCGTCCATGAATAAAGTAGGGGAGGGGTTGGTTGGAAGCAGGAGTAGGGTGCGGCGGGGCGGGGATGGGAGCGGGGCGAGGTCGGCATTATTTCTGGATCTGTTCCGTCTCTCACACAGCTTTTCTCATCCCCACCCCCTCCTCTCTCTCTCTCTCTCTCTCTCTCTCTCTCTCTCTCTCTCTCTCTCTCTCTGCGCCGAGGAGTTAGGCAGTACGCAATGTCCCTGCCGGCCCTGCACGTTGCCCACACAGACGGGGTGCAGCTGCTGTGCTGTCGCTGCCGCTCTGCCTGCAAGAAGGGCTGACAGCGCTGCGCTATCTGCAGCACTTAGGCGAGGTATTGCCCAGAAGTGAGACAGAGAGAGAAAGAGAGATGGAGATAGGGAGGGAGACAGAGAAGATAGGAAGAGGGAGGGGGGGAGCGGGTTAGCAAAAGAGAACAAGGAGAAAAGATCTTTTAAATAAAAGGGAGCGGGAGAGAGTGAGAAAGAGAAAGATGGTAGAGAGAAAAAAAGGGCGGGGCGGGGACGAGCGAGAACAATAGAGGAAGGCACTTGGAGTTTAAGAGCTGCGGGCCTGGCGGGGCGTGGCGGGGTGTTGCGGGACGGGGCAGGGCCGGGCTGGGCTGGGCGGGGCGGGGCGGGGCGGGGCGGGGCGGGGCGGGGCGGGGCGGGGCGGGGCGGGGCGTGCCCGGTCCCGGCCAGGGCGGGTTGGCTCGAGCTAGGGGGGCACGGCCCGGGGCCCGGACCGGCCCGGGCGAGCCAACGACACGGGTAATCAGTCTCCTCTCCTGCCGCCTCCTTCAGGCAATTCAAAATGCCTCCCCCCCCCCTCCCCACCTTGCCCCGGTCCACCTTGAGCGCCCTGCAAACGAGGAAACGTTGGGAAACGTGCCGGAGAAGATTTTGGAGGGCGCGGCGCGCGCGGCGGAGAGACAAGGGGAGGCTGTGACAGCAGGCATGAGGACGAGCACCGGGGCCTACAAGAACGCGTACACCAGCACGGCTACGAGCACTAGCACGAACACTGGAGGACGCGGCGCGCGCGGCGGAGAGACAAGGGGAGGCTGTGACAGCAGGCACGAGGACGAGCACCGGGGCCTACAAGAACGCGTACACCAGCACGGCTACGAGCACTAGCACGAACACGTATACGAGCACACGGGGCACGAGCACCAGCGCGAACACGAGGGGCTAGCATGACGATCATCAGGGGCACCACCACGAACACAAGCATCAGCCCAAACACGTCGTGCACGAACACGAGCGAGCATCAGTACGAGCACGAACACCAGCATGAGGATGAACAGGGGCACGCAAGCACGAACACAAGCACCAGCCCAAACACGAGCACCAGCATAAGGATGAACAGGGGCACCAGCACGAGCACGACTACGAGCTCGAACACGAGCCCAAACATGAGGACAGGCACGAGAACCGCACATCACTGGAAAAACCGAGGAAAAGCTAATGTGACGTGTGTCACGTCAATTGATGCGACCAGTTTTCGTTACGCCATGTGACGTGACATGAGTTTTGGTCACACCACGTGATGCGTCATGAGTTTTGGTCACACTTGAGATGCGACCACGTAACAGGCATAACATATAGGATGTCACACCACAAACGCGACCAAAATCTCGGTCACATCACCAAACGTTACCAAAAGCTCAGTCACACCATAAAATGTTACCGACAGCTCGGTCACACCAATTCATGTGACATGTGTCACATTACTTTTTCCAGTGACGAAAACGAACACCAGGGCTCAGGAGGGGGGGGGGGGGAGAATATCCCCATCCCCCGGTCGGGCTATGGTAAACCGCCTGAGAGGTACGCAACTTGAGCTACAAAACCCCTGCTGAATTTAGGCAGCCCTCAGTGCCCCGCCCCCTATCCACCCACAAGACCTTTATACCGCGCCTGCCAGGGCAGCTGGGCCCGCCCTCGAAGACGGCAACTAGCGGCCGGGTGCCGCGCCGGGGGCCGGGGGCCGGAGCCGGACGGGAGGAAGCCCTACGCACTCCACACTTCCGTCGCAAAGCCCCGCCCCCGCCCCGCCCCCGCCCCGCCCCCGCCCCGCCCCCGCCCCGCCCCCGCCCCGCCCCGCCCCGCCACGAGGCACCGCGCCCCGCCAAGCCACGCGTCAGTCAACAGGTCTGCGCTGACGAGCCATTGAGAGTCAAGAGCGTCTGAAATTCTCCCGAGAAGTGGTCGGATGGACCAGGACTACGCGGGGATAGCGCTGCCCCGTCGTGGCGGGCGGGCGGGGGCGGGGCGGGGTGCGGCGGGACACTTGCACCCTTCTCTGTCGATCTCGAGAGTGTCGAGCAACGCTATAGCCAAAGGGCGCGGGAGGGAAAAAGGAGGGGGGGGGGAGGGGGCAAGGGCCTCCGGAGAGGACTCGAACACGAGAGGCAAACGGGCCGCGCGCCGTGGTCCTGGGGGCGGCGAGGGGTGGAGAGGGGCTCGCTGTAGTATGACATTGTCGCCCGGCCCGGCCCCCGGCCCCCGGCCCGTGTGCTTCCCTTCAGCCCAACACTCTCCATCCCCTTTTAAAGTGAGAGGGGGCAGGATAAGCAGCAGAAGAGGTTGCGCTACGCGGCGGCGGCCCGAGAGATTAACCTAACCACTCAAGCTTGTCGGTGGAGAAGCTCACAAATTACGCGCATCATAAACAAATATAAAAAAGAAAAATGATAAAAAGCGCCAGCCGAATTTTTTTTGATTTTTTGCAGTTAAGGTTTCATGGGAAAACAACAGAAACTGTCGGCCAACCCCAACACACGCTACACGAACGAGTGTTTTGCAAATGTGTGTAGTGTTCAGTCATACAAACACAAACTCACACAAACACACAGACACACACACAAACAGGCGCACACACAACGGCCCCACCACACAGCCCTTTATCCCTACAGCCCCTGCGAATGCCTGCAGTATTTGCCAGCATTCATAACAATAAATGAGTGTAATCCGTTTTACGGCATACTCGGACAGGACGGCACTGCTATATGGCACGCCAGCCAGATCTGGCTAGTCAGCCGGCCAGATCTGGCCATTCGGTCAGCCAGTCAGTCAGCCGGCAGGCAGCGCGCGGCGCGCGGGCCAGCAAGGGCTCTGCCCAGCTCTGCCCCGCTCTGCCCCGGCCAAGTTTATCGGTTGCTGTAATTCCGGCAAAAACGGCAGCGACTGCAAGTTCCGCTTCGCTCGGGGCGGGGCGGGGCGCGGCGGGGCGGGGCGTGGCGGGGCGGGGCACTATGATCATTGAGCGCGCGAGCGCGAGGTGGATGTAGGGCAGTCGGGTATTCGCTGTGTGGCGCCACGGGCCCGCGGGCCCGCCCCGCCCCGCCGCCGACTTAACTGCGTGCGATCCTCGCGCGGACGCTTATTCCCGGTCTGCACACCACAACCAAACTGTTGGCAAAAAGGGGGAGAAAAGGAAGGAGCAGGAGAGAGAGAGAGAGAGAGAGAGAGAGAGAGAGAGAGAGAGAGAGAGAGAGAGAGAGAGAGAGAGAGAGAGAGAGAGAGAGAGAGAGAGAGAAGGGGGGCGGGGCGGTGAGTGAATCCTATGCACTCCATCCCAGCGCTCCGCCCCCGCCCCGGGCCCCCGAGTTCGGCTGCACGCGAGTGAGAAACACTCTGCAAATCTAAGTGTAATACTACATGTCAGTTTAAACTGCGAAACTAAACCGTGAAACTGTTTTGCAGTTTAAACTGACGAACTCGGGAGTTTTGCAGTTTAAACTGACGAACTCGAGAGTTTTGCTGTTTAAACTGATGGACTCGGGAGTTTTGCGGTTTAAACTGACGAACTCGGGAGCAAGGGGTCGTCAACTCTGATATTCCTCCGTACACGAAACTGATATTACCTCGATATTACTTCAATATTACCAATATTACCTTCATATTACATCAATATTACCCATATTTTTGCTAATATTACATCAATATTACATCAATATTACCCACATTACCTACAATATTACAATATTACCCTAATATTACTCTGATATTACTGATAATACCAATATTCCTCCGTACACGGCTAAAGGCAGTTGACGACCCCTCGCTCGGGAGTTTTGCAGTTGTAACTGCAAAACTGAAGTTTCGCAGTTGAAATTGACATGTATTATCACACTTAGATTTGCAGAGCAACTCTGAATTTTAGATTATACAAATTTGGTAAATGTAAATTTTTGTGAACTTTAGCGAGTTTTTATTGAATTGTTGATTGAATTCTACATAATTTTTTGTGATTTCTTAAATTATTTTCTGAATTTTTCTGAATTACAAGGTGTGCAAAAATTTCAGAGTTGTTTCCCCCTCGGCTGCACCTCATCTCCGCGCTCTCTTCCGACGCGCAGGCAGTGGAAGGGAAGGGCAGGGCGGGGCAGGGCGGGGCAGGGCGGGGCAGGGCGGGGCTGTGGGCGTGAGCGTGAGCAGGGGCGCACTGTGATGTTTGTGCAGAATAAGGGAAAGATGGACTACAAGTGGGCCTACTTCCAGGACCGCGCCGCCCGGGCAGCACTCGGTGGAGGGAACAGCCTCTCCGGCCCACCCCGCCCCGCCCGTCACCTCTTGAGCGCGCAGTGGATCAGCCCAGCCCATCGGTTTCACAACAGAATTGAATGCTGTTGACTGTCGGGGTGCGGCGCGGCGCGGCGGGCTGGAGCAAGGAGTGGAGCGGCAGGGCGGCAGGGCGGCAGGGCGGCAGAGGGATGGAGAGCTGGACCGAATGTTTGCCATAGGGGTGGCAGCGGCGCAGCGGCGCAGCGGCGTGGTGTACATTTGTGGAAGACCGCGCGGAGGGCGGCGTGGAGCGGAAGGGTGGGGCGTCGGGCGGCACGGACATAAAGTCACAAAAGCGCGGTATATTTCAAAAAGCGATTCCAATTTACGACTCGCGCGCGTGGTGTGCTCTGTGGTGGTGCGCAAGAAATTGATAAACCGTTGCGTAGCGGCGGCGGCGGCGGGGGAGGCAGATAGCAAAGAGATAAATGAAAGCATATTGTCGTGCGGTAACGGTAAACGTCCTGGCTGCGCGTGGCGCGCGGCGGACTGAAAAATGAGGGGGCACGGAGAGGGGGTGCACTGTAAAATTCTTACGAAGAAAATTCTTCGCAGCGTTGCGAAGAATTTGGCTGCTTCGTAAGGCTTCGCAATACGAAGTATTTCCTTCGCAAGCCCCGCCTTGCGAAGAAATTTCTTCGCACACTACGAAGAAAATGCCTCGCAAAACAAAGCAGCCAAATGCTTCGCAGCTTACGAACGATTTTCTTCGTAATGCGAAGCATTTCTTCGCAAGGTTTTAACAGTGTGAGGGGATATGGAGGGGGGCAGGGGGCGGTGGAGGGAATGTGAGCAGCGCGCAAGACAAGGTGAGGCCAGGCGTTTGTGAGGAGAGGATTTGGTCAGAGAGAGAGGGAGAGTGGGTGAGGAGGGAGCACGGCTCTAGGCCGGGGCCGGGGCCGGGGCCGGGGCCGGGCTGCGCTGGAGCATGACGAGAGGAGAGCAGAGAATGGAGAATGGAGAATGAAGGATGGGAATAGTAATGGATAGAAAGGGATCAGGCCGGGCCGGGCCGGGCCGGGCGGGCCCAGTCATATCCTCCCGGCCAGCCAAGCGAGCTCCGCGCCGAGGGCCGAGGGGCCGAGGCAGAGGCCTGGCCGGGGCCGGCCGGGGCCGGGGGAGAGGTAGGGTTGTACCAGTGTTAGCAGAGGCCTCGACGCCCCGCCCCGCCCCGCCCCGCCACGCTACAGTGCCCGCCTGGCCCGGCCTGCCTGCCTGGGGTAGGCCCACTGACTCGCCTCCCGGGGCAAAAGGCCGTGGGGCTGCTGGCTGCGGCGAGAGAGGAGAGGCGTGTACCGTGAGGGAAGGGTTCCGCGCGCGGCTCGCCTGAGCGGAGGCGTTCCTCCTCGGGCGGGGCGGGGCGGGGCACACCGAGGGCGCGCGGGCGGGCAGGCAGTGAAGTCATCAGGACCGCCAGAGACAGCATCACCGCCATCGACATCATCACGCCTGCCATTAATCATGAGGGGGAGAGGGGAGTGGAGGAGGAGGGAGGGGGGGGGGGGGCTGCTGCAGCAGTCTGTAGTGGCGGGGCGGCGCGGCGGGCGGGCGGGGAGCGCGGGGGGCGGGGCGGAGTGGGGCGGGGTGGGCGGGGCGCGGTGGGGCGGGGAGCTCCTCGCGATCAATAGCCCCCCGCGACTGCGCTTGCTCGCTCCGCCCCGCCCCGCCCCGCTCTGTCTGCCACCACACAGCGCGCCGCGCCGCTGCCCCCAGGCGCCCCGCCCGGCCCGCACCCCGCCCCGCCCCGCCACACCGGGTCCACCACGCCACACCACGCCACGCCACGCCGCGAACTGTCCATTGCAGGGCCCCGGGCCCCGGGCCCCTGGCCCCGGCCCGGACCATTGTTGCTTCTGATAGTGTTTGATACCCACGGCAGGCCAGGCCAGGCGACGCGACGACGGCTGCTGGGCTGCGCACCCGTAGCAGGACCCGCAGGACACGAAGCAGGACACGCAGGAGAACAACGGGCGACGTTTCCGGTCGCGGTGCTCGTCCCGCACGTCCCGGCCCGCTCCGGGCCGTCCAACTTCATAGTGTACAGTCCGACCACGTTGGTCTTCCCGCGAGGCGGAAAGGTGGGGACCACTCATACAAAATATGCACAATGAATTTTGTAACTTTCAAATTTTTTTTTTGATTGATTATTAGATTTTTTGTTTCAATTTTTCTTTTCATTTTCCTAGGAAAATTTCTGTCACTCTGATAAATTTTGATTTTCACCCCCCAATTGTCCTTTTTTCCAAATTTTTTCTTCAGTTTTCTGTTTATGTTTTGCATTTTTCAGATTTCTCTGTGTCTTTCTTCTAGATTTTTTTTTAAATATTAAATGATATTTTGTGGGCCGTACAATGATTTTTCAAACTACGCCCCCTCCTACTTTCGCCTTCCCGCCCCGCCGCGCACAGGCCCTCGGCAGGCGGTCCTGCTCTCCCGCCCGGCGGGACACAAGTAATAAGACTTGTTCGTCGCGATCGCGTCCTCGCTGGTTTAAATCTACCAGATGCTCCCTGCGGGACGAGTCGAGGCGCCCCGCCCCGCCCGGCCCCGCCCGGCGCGCTTGTAATTATTACTAAGGTGCGCGGAGATAAGATTTAAATGACAAAGGAATTCGGGGGCGAGTAAGGGTGGGGCGGGGTGCGACAGTGAAGTGCCGGTGCGGCCCCGGGCGAGGCGGGGCGCGGCGGGGCGAGGTGGGGTGGGGTGTGCGCACGCCCCTCCCTCTGCTGCCGCCGTGTTAAATCCGGCCAGTATTACTTTCAGGTCGTTAAAGTCCCGGCGGGAAAAGGCACACGGCGGCGGTGGCAACCAGAGTGAGAGAGAGAGAAAGGGGGGGGGGAGAGTCTCGTCAAAAGGGCGCGGAAAAGAGGGGCGTGCGGAGCGTGAAGGGGGAGGCGGGGGGGGAGGCGGGAGCACTCTCATTAGGAGAGGTGCGTCGTCGTGTCATTTGAGCCCCCTGCCTGCCTGCCACCCCCGGTGGGGCCCGCGCGCCGCGCCCCGCCGCGCCCCCCAACCCCGCGAGTTGGCCCGCGCCGAGGGGCACCCTCCCCGCCCCGCCCCGCGCGCCCCCACAGCCCCCCGACGACAGCCTAACTGACGTGTCACGCTGACGAGTCACAGAGACACGTCACTGAGGTGTGACAGCTCACGGTCCCGGCTCGGCGTGACAGTATAGGGGCCCAACACACACACACACACACACACATCTCGATGACACGCCCGTCACAGGGACGCGGCGCAGTGGGGGAAGGGAAGGACCAGAGTCCTCCCGCCACTGATAGGGCGACCTACTTGCGAACAGGACACCTCCGGCGGGTCGTGGCGGGTCGTGGCGGGGTGGAGCAGCCCGAGCCCCCGGGCCCCCGGCGGCGCGCAGTGTTACGCAAGGACCACTGCCGACTGATTAACAAGATCGCTCTCATCTCTCCGTCCTTGTTGCACCTACAACGGTACCCTATGCCGGCCATGGTAGCGCTCCATGAGTGAGACGAGGACAGAGGTATGAAAGCGATCTTCGGAATCGCTCGGCAGTGGAGGCTGACCCCACCCCGTCACTCAGGCGGGCGCGGAAGCTCGGTCCCGGCGCGCGGCGCGGCGTGTCTCGTTAGCGGGGCGGGGCGGGGCGTGGCGGGGCGTGGCGGGCATTACACAGCCACGCGGCGGCCGCGGCTCAACGTAGCCGCCACCCCGCCCCGCCCCGCCCCGCCCCGCCCCGCCCCGCCCCGCCCCGCCCCGCCCCGCACGAGCAGAAAGCAGGTCTCTTTTTCATCCGATCTCGTCTCGTCTCGTCTCGCCGCTAGATCTCCGCTCTCCTCGACTCTCCTCTCACTCACTCAGACAAACTTCCACGCGACTCAACAACCAGCGCTGATTGTCGTCGCGTGGTCGACAAAGGGAACCCCAGCCCCGTCCCTCCAGCCCTCCAGCCCTCCAGCCCCTCGCCCTGCGGAGCTGCGGGGCCGCGGCGGCGTGGCGCTGCCAAGCACTCCAAACCAAACTCCAGCAGCGGTGGGGCGGTGGGGTGGGGTGGTGTGGTGGTGGTGCTCCCCACAGCCGCCCCGCCCCGCCCCGCCCCGCCCCGCCCCACCCCGCCTCAAGTCAGTTGGAATGGAGTCGTTGCCACGTCGCGAGTCGCGGCGCGCGCGGAGCGCACGTTTGCTGCAGCCACTATCCAGCTCCCCGCGCCCGCACATAGCGTGGCCGCGACAACGTATACGCGGCAGTCGATACGGATACACAAGCGCCACGCGGCCAGGTATAAAAAGGCAATGCGACGCACTAAGCGAGGAAAAATGTCAACACTTTTCGTCATTTGTGATATTTAGAAATGACATTTAGGGTTTTAAAGGTGGGTAAATTACCGGAAAGTTACCCGGTAACTTTCGGAAATTTACCGGTAACATTGAACCGAAAATTACCGGTAAATTACCAATATTGCCTAAAACCTTGCGAATTGTTCTATTCCAGCACCGAAAACGAACCATTTCAGCCCTAATGTGTTTCAACAAGAAACTTATAAAATTTTATTTGCCCTTTAGATCATTTTCTTTCTAATATTAGCTGTCATGTTGTACTTATTAAGGGTGTGTTTTAAGATAGGGCAAAAAACAAAAACAAAACATGTTTCAGGAAATCCTGGACGGCACGCAGTTCATTAATGGTTTGGTTTAATAAGATAATTCGGTGGAAGTACTTCCTATATTCTTTTTTACCTCTGTGTTTGATATTAGAATTGGTCATATGTCAAATTTGAGCTTTCTAGATCAACGAATTAGAAATTAGTTTCTGAATAGTGGTCGAGCCTTTGCAACAATACTGACTCTGCTTAACTTTTTAATGGCATTGCAGCAGAGAACTAGGTAGATTTAGTTCTACCTCTCTGCCAACTTTCATCAAAATCCTATAGAATTTCGGTTTTACAAAAAAAAGGCGCATGCTAATAAGAAAAATCTCATCCGACAACAAAACTACTAACGCTACTTTCGTGCCTCAAAATATGCCGTATGATCAGTTTAATAGATGTATATATGTTGAAGTATTGTAAACAAGTATCAACCATTACGAAAATTTGACATGAAAGCACAATGATAAAAAATACGTTTGTGGTTCAGGTACAATATGTGGCTAAGTTATACCACATTCTGTCAAATTAATCACCATCTTCTTCATCTCGATTGCCACTTTCTCAAACAAACTACTGCGTATTTCCCTCTCTTACCGACATATATTTAAATCAAACGCAAGTTAAACGTTATAGAACGACTCGAGACGATCCAGAATAGTTGTTTTATTGATATTAACCATATATTTTAAATTCCAACAATATTTCCAACCGTTTAAAGCATTTTCATAAAATTACCGGTAATATACCGGTAAATTACCAATTTACCGGTAATTTTGGTAATTTACCGCACCCAACCAAAATTACCGGTAATTTTAAAACCCTAAATGACATTGTAAAATTATTACGATCGGTATCGTTAATTTTACGAAAATCAAGTTTAAACGTTGCAGAATCACAAGTCAATTAGCAGATGTCATAACAAGTTTGTAAATTTACAATTTGATACATCGAAACAATATCCCACAGGCAAAATTTTCCTGTAACTCACGCAAAAAAATTTAAATTCAGTTCGGTGATAACCGACTTAACTGGGCTAATTTAGCACCCAAGCTAAAAACTTTGCTGTAGGAACAAAAAATAGCAGTACAGCGAAGTGGGATTAGTTGTTCAGATAGCAGTTAGCTGTATAGCTAAAACTGTTCACCGCGGTGCTAAATAGATTGGCTGAGTCTATTTAGTTTTTTTGTTTGTTTTCGCTCGAGAGCTAAAAACTTTGCTCGTAGGCAAACTTTTTTTGTGTGTGTGTGCTCCTATGGACATTTCTCACAGTGGAAGTTTCGAAAGCAGACCCGAACCAGCTGCAGCCGTGCGAATAACCAGAGTAAGCGCTGGCTCGCGGGGTGGGGCGGGGCGGGGTGGAACGGGGCGTGGTGGGGCGGGCGGGGTGGGGCGGGACCCCAGTGGGGCCCTTTAGCCTTAGCCGGATGACGACATGCAAAGAGCGGAGACAAAAGCACAGGGGAGCTAGCGGAAAACAGAGGTGGTACCCGCGCCGGCCGCGGCACGGTAGGACCATGGTCGTGAAGAGAGCGAGCGAGCGAGCGAGAGAGACAGGAGAGGGGGAGAGAGAGAGAGAGAGAGAGAGAGAGAGAGAGAGAGAGAGAGAGAGAGAGAGAGAAGAGAGACAGAAAGACAGACAGACAGACAGACAGACAGACAGACAGACTTAGAGAGGGGGAAGGGAAAGATAGAGAAAGAGAGAGGGTGTGGAGTGGAAGAATGGAGGACAGTTCTTCCTTCTCTCTCATTCATACACGCTCTCTCCCCCGAAAACCCTGGGGTGGTAAAGGAGGGGCACATAATCACTTATTCGGCTCTGACTTGAATTCGTCCGCCGGCGGGGGCGGGGGCGGGTCCAGCCGGGCCCCGGTAGAGCCCCCCGGAGCAGGGCGCGGCGGGAGGGGCAGGGCGGGGCGGGAGGGGCGGGGCGGGGCGGGGCGGGGCCCCATAGCAGAGCACAGGGGCTCGCGGAAACACCCTTTGAAACAGCACACTGCTTCCCGAACGGGACGGGACCGGTCGGGGCGGGGTGGGGTGGGGTGGGGTGGGGCGGGGCGGGGCGGGGCGAGGAGGAGCTTATCTAAATTCATGAAAGCATTAGTTACCGCGAGGAGATGAGGGGAGGGGGGGGCGGGGAGCAGGGTCTCACTTCCTTGGGTTCGCAATAGGATTGGGAAGGTGCGCGCTGCTCCTGCGCGCGCGCGGGCCGAGAGAGATAGAGAGAGAGAGGGAGAAACATAGAGAGAAAGAGAGTGAGAGAGAATAGAGAAGAGGGCTCAGACGCTCCGATGCACAAAATTAGAGCCGAGCGGGGAACCAGCAGCAACAATCAGCAGCCGCAGCAGCAGCACGGGAACACGCCATGTATCGCAAGTTACACTGCTAGGAAACGAGCCGTGGCCCCCAAAGTACAGATCTGGATTTGATTTTTTTTCGTCCCTCTGATACAGCCAAAATACAGCCTCGCTCCCGCTTTCCACGGGCAGGAGGAGGCTGAGGCTGCAGCCACAGGCCAAGGCCAAGCACTGTAAAAAAAAAAAAAAAAAAAAAAAATCGTACACCAAATGCACATTAAGTTTGTACATGTAATGTGCGACACCTTCGTCTCTTTTTTGTGTACCGTGCACCATGTTAAACGTTACCGTGCTTGGTACCTCAAAAGATCGTGCCAACACTGTGAAAAAAAAATATTCGTAAATTTACGACCTTTTTCGTAGTTTATGATTTTGACTCAGAGTTGTAAATTAACGAGCGCAGTCGTAAATTAACGACAGCTAATTAATTCTTACTCGTCGGAGAAAACTAAGTCGAAACGTGGTGTAAAAAAAATCATTGTAACACCACAACCGGATGTTGTAACTTTACGACATTCATCATGGAAAATTTTCCGACAACCCTTACGAATATTTTTCAAAGTGAACCGAAGTACACATATAAGGCAAGGACTTGAAGAGTGCTGATCGTAATTATAGTGTGAATGTTCTAACAGTTGCGAGGTGAGGCGATCGGCACCAATAGGACCAAGAAAAGAAATAAGTGTTTGGCGAAAAAGATTTAAAAAAACACCTAAAAAGAAATTAAGAAAGAATCACTAACAATAAACGAAAATCAAGAGGAGAAAAAAAGAAAGAAAATATACAGATTTAGAGCTCAGTAGAAAAGGGAGACGGCCGAACGAAAAGCTTCCCCTAGACGCCAATATAGTCTGCCCCCCCCCCCCTCACTTTAAGTCCGTGCAAGCAGATGAAACATATATAATAGTATTTGTTTCTTCAGGATTAAAGTATCATCTGCTAAAAAGAAAACTCGGTCTACGTGTACGCTCGGATTTCTAGTGAAGGACCCCTCGGGTAGGCCAGCTGCTCCACGAGGCTGCCACCGGGTTGCCTACCCTCCGTTACGCGGGCGCTCCACACAGGCCGCCGCCCGTATCTCTGACGCCACGCCCCGCCACGCCCCGCCATGCCACTTGAATTCCTCTTTTCATACGTTGCGCGGCGTATAGCGCGGGCCGGAGCCGGACGACGACGGAATGGAAATGCCGAGGGCTTCTCAAACAGACTCGCGGGCAAGATTAGCCCGGCGAGCCCGCCATTCTCACACTCCACACCGCTGTTCACGACAGGTGGATTTGGGGAAAGGGGGGGGGGGGGGGCAGGGCGGTACCGCCTCAATCGTGCGAGGGGACCGGGGGGGGGGGGAATCTGAGGGGAACAGCGAAGAAAGAGAGCGACTTTAACCCGATAGACCCGCCTGCGGCTCGGGGCAGCATCGCTAACAGGTATTACACCAGTGGAAAGGAGGAATGGGATGCCGTGAAGGACTGGCTGACTGACGTGGAGTAGGTGCGCGGAAAAAAATCGCTCGGCTGAAATTAGATGTTAAAAATTGGCACTATGGCTAAAAACTTCAAACAGCGGAAAAGTAAATAGCAGGATAGCTAGAAAATAAGCACGGTATAGTTTAAAAGTTAGCTGCGCCTACCTGCTACTATTTTTCCCCTCTGATGCGATTTATTTTTTTGCGTGATACTCACGGCGTTCGTGGAGAGCTAGATGAGAATTTAAATCCAGCGCACCGTGCGACTGATCTCAGTAGCTGCGTCATTTCGACAGAGCTGCGCACGTGGAGTTTTATTAACTTTTGAAACGATTTGAATAATAGCCTCGGGAGATTGGTTTTAATAGCGTAGGATGCGCGAACGCGCGAACTGTTAGCAAGCTGACTCGCGACACACTGGTACATGTCTGCCCTCGACGGACGCGCTTTGTGCCGCACGCACGGGACCCGTCCATCTCCAAGGAGCAGAGCCAACTCGAAAAATTCGTGTTCACAGAAATACACGTGTATTTCTAAGAAAATACTAGTAATACACGAAAGATACATGGAAATGCATGAGGATACTATGTCATTCATCCAAATATTTACCAATAATACAACAAGAATACCAAAAATACACGAGAAATGTACACGGCAAGTGTACACAGAAACACTTGGGCTGGCCGACCCTCGTCCGACTCACTGACCATTGACCATGGCTCCATACGGGCCGGGCGAGGAAGCCTACCCTCCGGCACTCGTGCCAAGCGGTACGGTATCACTCCACCATGATCGTGCACGTGCACGACGTGCTCTGCGCGCCGTACTGGCACCATCCCGAGCCAACTAGCTTCCGCGGAACTCGACGCCTCAACGGTCTACAAAGTATGTGGCGCACCCATATACCCATGTCGTTCACCGTATAACGTCAGCGAGGCGCGTATTAAGGGGGGCGGGGCGGTCGCCTCCTCTGTGGCCTCTAGACAGCATCCTGAAAGGTAGGCAAATTGTGTTACAAAACCCCTGTATGTAGGCAACCTGACGGGTACCGCCCCCTCCCCCTGTAGGTCGGACCTTAATACGCCCCTGACGTCAGCTGCAGTGGTGCCATTGGTCCATTAAGAACCAAACTTCAGTTGCTCTCGTCAACGACAATTCAGTTGCGGATAGGTATATTCTCTCCGGTCCCGACTATGCAAAGCTGCTACCCACCCAACCCGCGCGGCTGGTAATTTTTCCAGATAATGTCGGTGGCGGGTGGGGAGTGCGGGGTGGGGTGGGGTGGGGCGGGGTGGGGCGGGGAGAGGCGGGCCGAAGGATCAGCAGGGGCCTGGTTGCATGCAATCTGTATTCCCACCCGCCCCCACCTCGGCTGGGCTGCACTGCGGGGCGGGATCAGGCAAAGGGGATCAGCTGGTCAAAATGCAGAGCGGGGCTTCGAGAGGCAAGGCCGGGCCGGGCCGGACCAAACCTCAGGGGGTAAGAGGTGGGGCGCGGATGTCGGGCAAGAGCGCGCAGCGGCGAACGCCGAAAATGCACCTACAACTGTCAAACGCGAGAAACATGTGACACACTTTCGGAAAACTATAACGCTATTCCGTGTAAGTGTGGGTTTTTAAGAGGGGGGGGGGACGAGATGCGACCGCCGGCCTGGTCGCACGTATAGCGAGGGGAAACTTTCATATTGTTCGAGCAGTTTGTTGACGAGGAGGTCATGGGGTCCCGAATCCTTCCAGACTTGTCCGGCAAGGACGACAGCGCGGGGGCGGGCCGGGGCGGGGCAGGGGGCGGGCCGCGACGAGCCCGGACTAGTGGACACCCGCACGGCCAGCCCTTTGGGGCGGTCACACGACTCACCCATACCAACCCCGCGACCACATTTGAGTCCATTGCGCTGTCCTGGCCCCGCAGGTACACCGCTACGCTCGCAGAGCACAAGCACGACACGATCTCCAGCGCGCGGGCGCCCCCACCCCCCGGGACTAGCCAGCGAGCAGAGCCAAAGTGAGGTTAGGAGACCACCTACCTCCGAGTTGTTTCCACTGGGCCCAGCCGCGGTCGCAGAACGCTGTTGGGGCATCGACGTCGCTACCTCGGCACCATCCTTGTCACAGCCATCACTCACTCACTCACACGCCACAAGGCCAGCACCAGCCACCCCCTTGTCCAGTCTGCCGTGTCCTGGCCTCTCGCTCCGCGCCTGCCTGCCTGGCCCTCACTCACTCACACACACTCACACACACACACGCTCACTCTCTCTCTCTCTCTCCTCTCGCAGCCTCCTGCCTCCTGCTGCCGCCGCCCGCAAGCCTGAGCGCTCAGCGCGGCTCTCGCACTACTGAGCCCGCCCTGGGGCGGGACGGGAGCGAGGGCCTCGGAGCAGCGGCGGCGGAGCGGAGCGGAGCGCTCCCACCCTCTCCCCGCCCCCTTCACTTCGGCCCGGGTTGGGGGTTGGGGCTGGGGCGGCGCGGAGAGTGGAGGTGTGAGGGGAAGGGCAAGCAGTAGGGCTGGGTAGGAGACTGGGGGGAAAGAGGGGGGGGGGTCCGGAGGGGGTAGTCGAGCCGAGCCGAGCTCGACCGAGGTGCGGGCCGTGCGGGCGCGGGGGGGTTGAGATGGGGGTCGGAACAGCTCCGGCTCGGGGGCTCGGCTCTCCTCGGCGAGAGGGGGTGAGTTCGCCCCCCCCCTCTCCCTCCCCGGAGCACGACCCACCCCTCCAACCTCCGCTCTCCCTTCAAGGATGGAGAAATCCGAGCAAGGCCGCGGACAGCATGGGGAGGGCGCCAAACTTTGAACCCCAAAGGGAGAGAAAAGGGAGAAAGGCGAGGAATGATTGCATCAAATTAACAATACAAATATCTTATATTTCTCATGTACAAAGGATTTTTTTTCAACATTTCTTGTGGACAAGGAACAAACTTCCGATGCATTTCCATCAACTTCAGAGAATTTGATCCTTGGATGTCTCTAAAGAGCAAACATGAAAATAGAACTAAGAATGAGCAGAGCTCATTATGTTACATTAGAAACATTTTTTTACTTTTTGGCAACTTGGTTTAACAATAATACCCACTCTTGCTGGTTTCAAGTTCAAAAAAACAACTTAAAGTAAACATTTATGCCGTCTCAAACTAGCCCCCTGGAAGAAAAAAGAAAAGCCTTTCATGAAAATAAAGAATTGAAAATATTTCTTAAACGAATGAATGAATGGCATGTATTTATTTTTGGAAACGTATCATGAAGATGAATTAACTTGTAATCACATTTTAAGAAATAGACAACAAAACATTTTGACATGATTGACAGCTTTAAAACACCAAACGCTTCTCCTGTTTTTTTGCATTTTTTTTTAAACATTGAAGTCCACATTCCAAAGAATCTGTCTCACTTAAAAATTGGAGGCACTCCTTTGGACTGATTTTATCATCATGGTCTCAAAATCACAGCATAAGAATACTCTTCCCACGGCTCAGACTTTTAGTTGTTCACTGTTGTAAGAATTTTCTTTTCTTTATATGTTTTTTTTTTTTGTGTTTCTTTTTTTAGTTTTTTTTGTTTTTGTTTTTTAAAACTCATACTAAAAACACTGCCACATTAAAACTAAGAATCAGTTTAAAATTGGCTTTTCCTTGAGGTTGAGAGAAAGTTTCACAATAATGATAGAAGATTGATCATTCCAAAATCAGCAATCAGCAACAATTTATAAAGAATATTCTTCAGAACCCACATGAACAGCAGATTACAGGGGAAACATAGCACTATTCCAAACATCAATTAGGAGAGGTAAAAAGACCAGAGAAAAGAAAGAACTTTATGTAAAACAAGGTAAATTAATAAAAACACTTTCTGAACAAATAGTAACACTTGTCAAAAGAGAAAAATAGTTTCATAAATCACATAGGTACAATTTCGTCATTCTATTGAGCTGCAACCCAATAATATTGATTGCAATAATACTTACAAACGTTTCATATGAAACATCTCTTTACTTATTGTAGGACTGCCCATACAGCACGAAGCACACATATTCATAACCACATACAATTCAAAATTTAATACTTATCAGAAAGAACTAAAATTTTATTTAAAATTTAATTTCCAAACTCAGGATAGTTTAAGAAGAATGTGTTAAAGCAAAAATGTCTTGTTTCCATACAAGCGTATACCCTTTTTATTTATTCCTTTTTCATTTTCCACCTCTTATCATATGCTTTCAGTAAAGAGGGAGCCCTTCCTCACAAGGGAAAAATATTTAAAAAAACAATATATCCTTCAAATCCTTCCAAATGAGCTTAGTTGACAACCAATGGCAACTGAGCTGGAGTCTTTGAATCACCCTAATTATGGAAAATTAAAAATCATAGTTAACCAACCATTCATAGTGGTACAGTAGTCAGTCCCAACTAAAATAGCGTATGGTGCAAAAAATAAAGCATCCTGGCCCACATCCGACTAGAGCTGGGGATAGCATAGCATTCACAAGCCTAAGACACCCATGATTAAATTAAAACCATCAAAACCACCTAAAGACAACCACTTGAAGATAGCAAGGAAGATGCTTGACATTATTGGATTGAACATCATACTTCCTGCACATTTTACCTCGCGGTAGGGATGATAGTGCAGTTAAAATGCACAAGATATAACACAACAAATTTTATAAATGGTAAGGGTTTACTTGTTCATAAATTTTTAGTGTCTTTGGAATAATGCCTATCAACTGAATACCTCAGAAGCACATGAGGATCATGAACAATGAAAAACAGGAAATCCATAGGCATGTAGGAACTGTGCTGCAACAAACTGAGAGCATACTTCTAAAATGAGAAAAAGTAACTAATGCTTCAGTGGTTATAAGAATCAATTGTTCCAGCTTAGTATAAACTGTCCAACAATATTCTTCTGCAAAGACAGCATTATCAAAACTAGAACAATTAGAAGGTAGTCCTCAGGATCGTGGGGGTTCAACATCAAAATCTAAAACTAAAACTTTTGTTTCTTCAGTACCATTGCGGCTTCCTACCGCACAAACTAACTTAGTTTCACTGGCCCGAATTCGCCAAACAACTCCTCCCGCACCTCCACTTTCCAATGCTACTAAATTACGAACAAATTCACCTACGAGAAAAATTTATTGGTTAGTTTAAATGCAGAAAAAAACAAAAAACTATTGGGGTGTTAATTATAATTTCTAAAAAAAAATGTTTCTTACCAGTCTTTACATCCCATAGCTTCACTGTACCATCATCGGATGATGTAATCACAAAGCGGCTATTGAACTGCAGACATGTTACAGCAGACTGATGTTTGTTTGGGCCTGATTTAAAACAAGAGAGAGAAGGAAATGAGACCTTGATATGCAGGATTCAATTGATATTGAAGCAGAGATTCAGAAGTAGTGAGTACCTGAAAGAGTTTGAAGGCATTGACCACTGACAATGTCCCAGACTTTAACGGTAGAATCAGCATTGCCAGAAACAAGTATATTATTCCGTAACTCCATGCCTGATGTTAATGACTGATGACCCATTAAAGTATGTCTACATGCACCTGTTTCTACTTCCCACACTCTTATACTTGTGTCAAGCGAGCCACTAACGACATGAACTCCATCAAACTGGAGGGAAAGAGAAGTCAAAATAATTTTAACACAGAGAAACACATGGACAAAGCAGGAGCCAGGATATCTCTAATTAGCAACATACCTGTAAAGAATACACCCTGTTTGTGTGACCCTCTAGTGTGTAGAGGCACTCTTCCTTCTCAGGATCCCACACTTTAACCATGTGGTCATATGCACCACTAACAACCAGTTTTCCATCATACTGAACACAACGGACTGCTGCCATATGCCCAACAAGCATGTGCAGACATTCTCCAGCCTCAATATCCCAAACTCGTAAAGTTGCATCTCGTGAACCACTTACAACCCTGAAAAGAAAGAGAGCATATAATGGTTGATTAAAAAAAACATATAAATTACGTATATTTGAATGACTTTACAAAAACTTAAGACAAAATGCAAAGCTAAAATAATTTTTACTTTTTTCCATGAAGATGCATGCACCGCACTGTGGAGGTATGGCCATATAATGTATGAAGACAACTTCCAGAGTCAGCATCCCAAACCTTCAAAGTGCGGTCAGTACTTCCAGATATAATTATGTTTCCAGACATCTGAGATGACCAAACACCACCAGTATGACCAACAAGGGTTCTGACACACTGTGAACAAAGAGATTGAATAAGAATACAAATACATGACAAGGTCTACCAAAACATAATTTCACACTACAAAATGACTCACCCTTCCTGTTGTGAGAGACCAGACTTTCAAAGTATTATCATCAGAGCCACTAACAATTCGGTTTCC
The DNA here is from genome assembly GCA_029379305.1 of Frankliniella fusca. Classification (NCBI taxonomy): domain Eukaryota; kingdom Metazoa; phylum Arthropoda; class Insecta; order Thysanoptera; family Thripidae; genus Frankliniella; species Frankliniella fusca. The sequence goes on along the minus strand of JAHWGI010001033.1, from coordinate 112,615 downwards.
TGAGAACTGCAAGCAGGTGATGACATGATCATCATGACCCTTTAGTTCCTTCGGCGTTCGGATAGGTTTTGTTCTCCAGTTCATCTCAATAGCATGTTGACGCATATACTCAGCCTGAAATCATAGAGGAATCAAATGAAGTAAAAGGGTTCATAAGCCACAGTACACGTCAAAGATAAGGTTCACTACTTACTTTCCAGGGTGAAATATTGATTCCAATTTTCTTACGTCGTTGACTTGTCTCACGCAACTCTTTGATACCTTCAGCTCGACATTTCTCCCTCCAAAGCAAGTTATCATCCGCCAAAAATCGCCAATTACGGCATGTTTGAGCAGCACGTAAGAGATCTTTTGGTTCAAGGAAGCTCAATACATATAAAGCCAACTGCAAGATAAAAATTATTTAAAGTGAATATCAACAATTGAAGTACATGAAAAGTATTAAGTATACGTAAATAACATAAATAGTGAATTCTGAAGGGAATGCTCATACCTCTTTTGGTAACAGAGAAATGAAATCTCTTTGAAATTGTGGTTCAATAACTTCCAGCATGTGCCTAACCTGCATTGGCTCACACGATTCAATAAGGCGATCAATAGCCATGAGCCTTTCTGCATTACGCCAGTGCTGTAATTTGAGAGAAGAAAAGTGAATTGCAGCAGGAAAGAATAGTCAACAAATCATTGTTCTGTTGTGATGCAGAAAACCACATCAATACCTCAAACTTTTGAAGCCACTCTTTCATATCAGGTGGAGCAGGATCTTTGGTGGGTACTACAGTGTGTGATTTAGATGATGAAGGACAACCATCATCATCAATTGTTAAATTGCTAAAAGAGAAACAAAATTGGCATGTATGAGAAAGGTGCCATTAAGCCCCCAAAACACAGTATAAATTAAAGAATACAATACCTTGAACTAATTGCAGTCTTATCTTCAGGATTAATTTTCTTGCAAGGAAACCTATTTTGAACATCTCCTTGACTTTCTAGCTTACGTTTATGCTGTAAACATATAAAACAATGCTTTGAAAACGAATAAAATAGTTATATTTTGTAATTAATCCAACTTAAGACATTTAAAAAAAATTACATTCTGTTGTAACTGTTGTAAAACTGGAAAATAAATCAGTGTTGTAGGTTTTAATAATTGTGAAAAATACATTAGAACATACCCTTGGTGGCGATGGTTGGCTGGAACAGCTGGCAATAGGACATAAATCAGTCTCTTGAGTAGAGGATCCACTTGCCTGGTCCCCACAAACCCTTAACTTCGACTCGATGCTTTCTTCTGGGTCATATTCACTACTGCTGTCTAAATCCCCATCACCTTCCGCATCATCATTGTTTTCAGGTATATTCTCTCCTGATTCACTTAAATGATGAACTGTATTTCTGCATAAGGTCCACTCTTCACCATCAGCACTATCTACTTGATCTGCTTGAATACCTGCTCCACTTGCTGCATCATCAGGACCAGAAGAGCTTGATTCAGGTGGGTTACTATCACACTCTTCAGTATTATCTTGTTCACAGTCTCTGTTAAAATTGTCTAACACAGAGGGTCCGGGGTCCAGGTCAGTGCTGCTACCTGCTTCGACCTCTACTTCTAATTCAATTTCTGGATCATTGTCCAGTAAGTCTCCTGGTTGCAATGAGTCTTCAAGAGGTACACTATCTGCATGCGCCACTAAATCATCTTTTTTACGACAGGAGCCTAGACGTCTACCATAAAAAATTGGAATAACATTTGGAATAGTGTAGTGCAGTCTCGAAGATGAGACATTTTTCAATTCGTTGTCTCCCGCATTACTAGACTCTGCTGAGGATTCATTCGTTGCCATTCTAAGGCAAAACAATGCCTGTAATAAAGAAGGAGTAATCAGACACATGAAGATGGTGGAGTGAATAGTGAAAAAAGTCAAGCAAAGTACACTTTTCTTCTTTCACATGACACCTTCATGACACATGCATAAAACTCAAACTATTACGTACATAGACAAAAAAGGAAAATTTAAAAAAAGATTAAGAAACTAAACTTAAGTTCGGAAAGTCTGGCAAAATCTAAAATCCCGATCCTTGACTGTATGCTGAGTTTCATAAAAAAAGTATGTTTAAGTTCTGAGATGTGTGCTTTAACCTCAACTGTTGTCACACAAAATGTGCCAAGGCAGATTAAAAAAAAAATAAAAAAATAAGAAATACTATTTTTAAAGAGGAATATGATGGAGAGTCCAAAAAAATTGTCGATACTAACTTACGACATCGGATAAAATGATAAAAAGTAAAGGGTTTGACAAATTCAATTTGGCCTTGCCTATGCCACATTTATCAAACTTCGGATTTTCACCACATTCCAGCCACCAGAATTATCTTTAGCATCCTTGAGAACTAAAACTACAAGCGAAATGCAAACGAAAACCATTAGAGAAATTATGATACCCAAAATAAGTATTTAAATTCACAAAATACAGACCTTTTCACTGTCAGGCTTTGCTTAAGATTCCGATGTACATCTGTTCCAGAGTCACGGCCACCTTGAATCGCCCGCACAGCAGGGGCAACTACTACGAAGACGATGATGGTGGAGTGATAACAACTGACTCATGACAGTTTCACATACACTAATCATCCTCTGAGGGATTCACTATTCGCTCAGTTACGTCACGGTAAATAAAAACCTTCCACAGAAAAATATACGACCGAAATAAGAGTGACCACAATGAGAAATGTACCCATCGACAGTCCTTTGTTTCGTATGCGTTACATACCAAAATAATGGACGGGGGTCCTGACCGTTCACCCACCTCGGAGCAATTTCTGGATAAAGCAGGACTTTTTTCGACACTTCATCAATATTTTGTGACAGTGTTTTTATTTTGAAACGCACTTCTTTCACTGTGCGTTCCTCTTTTAGTTGTTGTGGTATTTTTTCTTGTGGCAATTAGTGGTTTAGGCATCAGGTCTTGACAAACAGAGAGGAACAAGGAGGTAGGCTTATTCACTGCCCTAATTTCAATTTTTGTGCAATCCTCTTCCTTCTCTTGTTTCTGGTACTCAGCCTCATTTACCAGCATTTGGCTGTGTGTTTTTGATGCCCGTGTCTTGAGTTTTATGATCCTGTACTTCTGAAGTAACATAATTTTTATATGTTCTCATTCCTCAGGTGTCCCCTTACTATCCACTTAACTCATATGTGACTCTGCAGGTGAACTGAGGTCATGTCCTCTCCGAAGAATCGTCATGCTTATGATAGAGAAAGCAGTAGCGATACTGAAGATGACACAGATGATAGAAGAAGACGTGTGTACAAATCCCGGATGAGGTCTGTTAATGCTGTGAAGGCGAAGACAATGGCATTCATTGTTTTATATTTTATGTCTAATAAAAATTTTATTTTATATATCCTATTAAAACATCATTATTTTAATTTTCAAACAGCTATGGGTCATCATCAAAGCCCAAACCGTGTTTGGTTCAAAGACCATCATCAGCCTGTGGCAGTGAAAGTCGACAACATGGACATGCATCAGCAAAACAAATGAACTCAACTCCTAGAAATAGGTAACATACTTTTTCAGAATATGGACTTATTCCTCAGTAACATAAGTTTTTGTTTTATTTGGTCCTGCAAATTCTCTCTTTATAAATCATGCAATATTCTTAGATCGAGATCCCAGCATCTTGGACCAGCAAAGAACCAGATGAACCAAGGACACTCACCTGGACGAGATCGTCACCATGATAGGCATCATGATTCTCTATCGGGATCCACATCAACTAGGAATTCAACATCTAATACATCTGGTCAAAGTGAAGAACGCATCACACTTGTGGTAGACAACACTCGCTTCATTCTAGATCCAGCACTATTTACTGCTCATCCAAACACTATGTTGGGCAGGTTGGTTGTGCATTTCTTTGTCTTCAATTAAATTACTTATCTTCAATTTTTTTCTTTTTTCTTCTATTTTAAATTTAACTTTTGTTGTATCTTACAGGATGTTTAGTTCGGAACTTGAAATGGCACATGCCAATGATAGAGGAGAATATGAGGTTGCTGATGGTATATCAGCTTCTGTTTTCCGTGCCATCCTTGAATATTACAAAGGAGGAATGATTCGTTGCCCACCTACAGTTTCTGTTCAAGAGCTAAGAGAAGCATGTGATTACTTGCTTGTCCCTTTTGATGCATCAACTGTGAAATGTCAAAACCTCCGTAAGTGGAATTCAAATATTCTAGTGTCCGCAAAGTTTATTTGTTACCATTTATAAATGGTAAATTTTTATGTCTTTCAGGCGGATTAATGCACGAGCTCTCTAATGAGGGTGCTCGTTGCCAATTCAAGGTGTTTCTGGAGGACCTAATTCTTCCCCTCATGGTAAACTCTGCTCAAAGAGGTGATCGTGAATGCCATGTAGTTGTACTGATGGATGATGACCTAGTCGACTGGGATGAGGAATATCCTCCTCAAATGGGAGATGAGTACAGCCAAAGTAAGTATCATAATTTTAATTTTGATTTTGAAGAGTTGACTTCGCACAGTGTTCAAGAAATACATTCATATTTTTTTTAAATTTTTTTTTCTTCCAGCTGTCAGTAGCACTGCAATGTACAGATTCTTCAAATACATCGAAAACAGAGATGTGGCAAAACAGGTGATGAAAGAAAGAGGTCTGAAAAAAATTCGTTTAGGTATTGAAGGATATCCCACATATAAAGAAAAAGTAAAGAAGAGAGCAGGAGGGCGTTCAGAAGTTATTTACAACTATGTTCAACGACCTTTCATTCATATGTCATGGGAAAAAGAGGAAGCAAAGAGTAGACATGTAGACTTTCAGGTAATATACTTTTCTAAATCCTTAACTTTCCTTTAGCATAGCTAATCAGAATTGATTTTACTGTAAATCTTCTTCTTTCCTTTACAGTGTGTGAAATCAAAGTCTGTTACCAACTTAGCCGAGGCAACAGCAGATCCTATTCTGGAGTTAGACTCTGCAGGCAATTTCGTTATTGTTGCTCCAATAGAAGGAGGTGAATCTGCTCAGCACCCTCCACTCCAACACCAGAATGTATATCAGCAGCATCCACCACCTGCAAATCTGCAGCAGCTACTACAAATGCACCAAAATCAAGCACTGCAACAGCAACAACATCAACAAAATCAGCAGCAGCAGCAGCAGCTCCAGCAAAATCAACAACAGCAAGTACCTCAACCACAGCTACAGCTTCAGCCACAACCACAACTGCCTGTGCAGCCTTTGCCATTGCAGCAACAAATCCCTATTCAGCAGCCGCACTTTCCACCTCAACTGCAGCCTCAGCCTGTGCATGTTCCTCATCAGCTGGCTCAGCCCTTAGAGGAGGAAGAAAGTGCAGGGCAAGCGGCAAGAGCTGTTGCAGACTTGTCATTGGCTTGAATATAAAGTACCTTACAGTGATCGAGTTGTCCAGAAAAGTACGTGCATCTCAGCCATTAAAGCTCAATGTGTCTTAGTTTTTAATACATTTGTAAAACCTGAAGTTCTGGTTACCCTGACTGACTATATTTTCTAAAATACTTCCTGTGACAGGTGATTTCGGTGCACGCATAAGCTTCTCTTGCTACTCATATATTTCATATTTCTGAAATGTATTGGCATTTATCATATGGGATGCTACTGAAATACTTGATTTGTTTAGGAAGTCAGATAAGAAGAGGAGGGATAATTGTAGACTGAGTACTTGTTTTTCTTTAAAAACGAAGTGCAATGACATAAAGTGTAAAGCCATATCGCATCATTCATGTTTCAAATTTCTTATGTACTTTATTAATCTCTCTTACTTTATTTATGTAATTATTGTTTTCTAAATCGTCATCATCACTCGTATTGAACATTTGCTGACTCAAAAGACTTTTTTTAGAAAATTACATGTTACATGTTTATGACAGTCACGTAACCTGAGCTTTCATTATATAACTATCCTTAATATTGTGTTATTCTGATATTGTTTCCTTTTTCCGAAAGCTCTTTATCATTCATGTACTAAAGAAACATACTATATTATTGCTTTGGATTAAGTCTTGTCTCAAAGGAAGTTGTGTGGAGCTTTGACTCTTTACCTGGATGTGGAAAATACATACGTGTTGTGTTCTTCTATATGATCTTAAAAATGTGTAAAATTTTGAAGACAGTACTATCTTAGTGAGAAAATTTTGTGTCAATCAATATACTCAGAACCAATGGTTTATTTACACCGTTTAATTGGTCTGATGTTCAAGTTCTCAAAGGCTTAATTTTTTCTAGTACTTTGATCTCACTTGACAAAATTATCTTTACAAAGAAACAAGCTAAACTGTGCAAGGATTGCTGCAGAAATGTCTATTTAGTTCAAAGACTGTCTTTTGGAACAGCTTCAGAAAAGGAAGTACTGTATCTTTTTTATTACTAATATGTAAAGACTCATCAAAGCTCAGTAGTTTCTTATGACATAAACTTATGTAAAACAGTTTATTCCGTGAAAGAATTCCTTGTCTTTTACCAATTATTTTGTCCACAAGAGAAGGCCCATGAAATTTTAAAGCACACAATCTGTCACTTGTTGTTTGTCAACTATCTAATTTTACCTTCATTTTGTAACTTTGATTTGATTTTGTAAGTGTACCTACTAATTTTGTGTTTGCAAGTGCATATAATTTTTAAGTAAGGCTGGTGGATGTCATTAGCAGCATCCTTCAAGTTTTATGTTCTAAATTTTAAGCACAGTATTTGATAAGGTACATAAATGTATCATTAAATTTTGGTGATTGTAAATCCCTTTCTAAAATCCCTTCATGCCCTGGAAACCTCTGTGTCTAACCACCACTGCCCTAAAATTTTCTGACATTCTGTGTGGTCAAATTTAAAGTATGTTATTGTGATAGAAGTTTTCCTGTGTGATGTGTTTTTGTCTGGCTTAATTTTTGATGTATCATATTCATCTTTAAGACTGCCTGTTTATCTGCCATTTGACAGGCAAAAAGGGCTTCTAGTTGATGCCATAATGTAGTGCAGAGTAAAATTGTTCTTACTATCTTAACTGGTGCTTGGTTTTAAATTCATTCCTCTCTTAATTTTCTTAAGGAAATTGTTGTAGGACATCATCTCACCTGAAGAAACAACTACCAATATGTATTGTTTGGATTTGTCTTGTGGCAGGAAATCTGCTTATACATTGTGTGTCAGTAGCACGAGTCATCACATTTATATCTCTGCCTGAAAGGATAACGTTAGGAGCTACCTGGCAGTTAGTTTGATGAAAATTTGTGCTCTCTGTCTCTTAATTTTCCTTTTTTTTCTTTTTTTTTTCTAACAACAAAGGCTTTGCTCCACTAGTGAAGTGCATCATTTATGAGGTAAGTAGTGCACTGCCATCATCTCATTGAAACACTTTTCACTGCCTTGCATTCCTTTATATTTGAACCGTCAATTCTTCCTAAGAGTTTTCCACCCATTGGAATGTATTTTACTTACCATTTCCCCTGCTTTTTCAAACATATGTACACATTTTGATTGGAAAGGCAAGGCTGATATCTTTGTTCAGACATCCATCAATTTATACATTCAAGTTTTTATTTTATCATTTTTTCAGAAGTACCGGTAGTATGCAGAGGAGAAAGTAGGGAAACTTGTCTAGCTTGAGTAAATATCCATACATTATTTTATTACTATCTCCTCTCTATTTACTGCATCTTGTTGTTTGAAGTGGTCAAAAGTTCTCTATAAATTCGTTTATTAAATTTAAAAAAAAAAAAAAAAAAAAAAAAAAAAAGGCCATTACAAATCATTACCTATTCCTATTTTGTATCCAGGATTTACTGTTACCACACTTATACATTTTGAAGTTTACCTCTTTTGTTACAACATATAGTTACATTTCTCATTCTCCCTCCAGATGGGCATTTTACTTGAATTTCATTTCATTGATGTGTCATTTATGATTTTTATCCTGTTTTCTTTTTTGTTACTTGTTACTTTCGAAATGTGCTTTTGTGATGTTGTTTTTTTTCTTCTACATGTTCTTTTTTGGCAGTAATTTTCATAAGTTGTGTCCCATTTTTTTCAGAATTGTCTGTGCTGAATGTATGCTTTTATTTTGTACAGTGGGCCGGTTTTTCATGTTCTTGCATAGAATTTTCTGAAATTTATTAATTTATTGGTGGCTTGTCATTTGATGTGTTTGTTAATGTGATTACAGTTTGTAAACGTTCATAAATATTGAATTTCTGCCAGAATTGAACAGTAGGGCAATAAATAGACCTGTTTCATTATTTATTTTGTGAACTACTAATTCTTTATTATTTTTATTTACACAACTACATTTTAATAGGAACACAGATTCATAGTTTTGGACATAAAATTAGTCTTATAAATTAAAACTGGTGCATGTGATATTGAATGAAGGTATTGAATGGTTTTTAAAATGTGATGCATGGTTGATACAGTATTTGAATACCCTGCTTCGACTATAGGTAATATTGACATATAACAGTAATGCTTAATTTAATGAAATAATCCCATGTTACAGGGTCATTTTGTACTCATAGAAGACTTTATAAGAAACTTATCAGAAGCCTCATTTTCACTTGCTGAGGTGGGATTTACTCTAACTTGGTACTGCACCTACAGCTTTTTAAGGGCGTCTCCCAAAATCTGGATCTCTCTTCCAATGCCGTGGACCACCTGCAGCACGTGGGGTTTTGAGTCCAGCATCTCAATGCTCTGGGTGTAAGGGTTGTACCGGACGGTGAACTGTCGCGGGATGGTCTGGGCGTATTTGCTGCAAAACATTAAAAAGAGACGCTCAAATAAGCAAAACCTTACCAGTACCTGCTAAGTCTACGAACCAACTTCGATAAGCACTCACATCATTTTCTCTTTGGCATCTTCAAAACTCTCCGCCACGTAGTAGACAGGCTGGTACTCTGTGATGGGGTACTTCTGCAGGGCGGTCTTGGCCGGCTCGAAGGGCCTGAGCTCGGGCTTGCCGCTCAGGGCGTAGTCCAGCTCCCCGAACGAGGAGAGGAGTCCGGCGCCGTACGCCTTGAGGGTGCCGTCCTGTCTGCAGAGGCCGAACTCCACGGTGAACCAGTAGCACTGCGGGCAGGGCAAGAAGGAGACCATCGTTAGCACAGCTCAACGCATCCCGATGGCAACACCCCACCGGCAAACTTCAGTGGTGCGTCAGCAGCACAGAGCGATTCCGGTGCACGCACTCGTAGGCCCATACTCTAAGAGTGCGAGAGAGACAGAGCGCTCTCACACTCGCGGCAGCCTGCTTGAGAGCGAAAGAGAGAGCCAGGAGTGCGTGCCCTGGAATCGCTCTGCAGGGGTAAGCAGGGAAGGACTCTGCTGCCGCGCCGCCGCGCCGTTCTTACCGTGGCGAGCTTCTCGATGTAGTCGTCCGGGGCGCCGAGCGAGGCGAGGCCGATCTCCTGGGAGAACTGCGCAAAGGCGGGGTCGGCGAGCAGCGGGACGTGGCCGAGCAGCTCGTGGCACACGTCGGGCTCGGGGGTGTAGAAGGGCCGCGACGGGTGGCGGATGTACTGCGTCGAGTGGAAGACGCGGAACGCGAGGCCGGCGAGGAAGTCACGCGACGAGAGCAGGCCCGCCACGGGACGCAGAGTGAAGCCCGTGCTGTCTGCGGGTGAGGAAGAAGGGCGGGGTTAAAACACGTATCTGATCACTGACACCGGGACGCTTTTTGAAGTTACGTTCAAGTCCCGTCCCGTGTCGTCGGGTGGCCCATTCGTGTGGAGCCATGTGAGTAACTTCGAAAACAAACGTCAGTGAAACTGTTGTGCGTACCTCTCAGGAAGTTGGAGATGTCCTCGAGCTGCGGGATGTTGTCCTCCCGGAAGCCGCAGTTCTCGATGAGGAGGGGGAAGACGTGATTGTGCTGCCGGCAGGCGTTCTTGGGGAAGAGCTTGGTGAGCTCGCGGAACACCTTGCCCCAGGTCTCCGTCTCCTCGGCCGTGTAGTCCACGTGCGGTAGGGGCTCGCCGTGCTTGTAGTGGTACGCGAGGTCGGCGAAGTACTTCCTCCTGGCGCGGTACTTCTCGTCGGTGAAGCCCGGGTGATCCGCGTCCAGCTCGGCGCCGTACGACAGGATCTGGTTGGCGAAGCGGTCCAGCTCGCGGATGCGGCGCGGGAACCACGGCACCGTGCCCATGTTGTCCTTGTAGTTGCGCGAGATGATGCTGAAGTAGGCGGAGCGCTGGCGGAGGTTCTCGATGGCCGAGCCCAGGTCGCCGCCGGGCGCGCACTCCACCATGAACTCGTACTGGTTGGGCACACGCAGCGAGGCGCGCGACTCGATGTGCAGCAGGTTGACGCCGTGCTCCTGTAGGGGCGGGTAAGGAAGGGTATGTGATGGGGGCGATCCACAACGAGCAGTAGTTAGTAGAAGGAGGGAGCCGCGAGGACTTCCCCGAGGACTCACCTCAAACATTTTGAGCGAGCGGGCCAGGGCGCCCACCTCGTCCGCTTTGGGCGAGAAGATGAGGCACGTGCTCTTGGCCGCGTCCTTGCCCTCCTTGATGTAGTTGCCGCCGTCCATCAGCGTGGGCTGTAGGCAGAGTAGGGGAACAACTCGTTAGTCTCGGCAGTCTCGGAGGACGGGAGAGGGCAGGGCGGGGCGGGGCGGGGCGGGGCGGGCCCGATGCGGTTCCAGGCACTGTCTGTGCTGCGCACCGCGACTCGACTTACATCGATCATAATCTGTGTTGGAGCCATTTCCTTATTTCTGTTTCACCCGTCAGTGGCGTATACTATGCGAACGTCGCGAATACAGGGGCCTCTGAATGATTCTAGCAAACGAAGCGCCTTCTTGGTCTGCGGTACTGGGACTCCTGTGGACAGGACAGCGTCTGTCTCGCAAGGAGATCACCTGGAGGACTGAACCCGCCTCGCCTGGCCGCAGCTTTTATATTCCTCGCCAAGTCCTGGGCGTGGACAGGAGTCGGGCCGGACCCGCCCCTCCAGAGGCTGGTCTCCGGCTCCGGCCCCGGCTCCGGCCCCTCCAGCCGCGCACCGCTCCGCCAGGTGAGAGGGAGACACGAGGGGATGGGACTTGAAAGAGAATTCGCAGCTTCTACCTGTCTCTTCCTGGGGTTTGTTTTAGTTTTTGATAAGATTTGATTGAACGAAAGCATCACTCCCTCAAAATGCGCTAAAGGCTAGCTTAAGGCTAGCTTAAGGCTCGTTTGGCACTTAGTGTTGCTGCGGCACTTACAGTTTGCGATACGGTTGTCAGCATGTTTGGCTTGGATAAACCACTCGATTATCATGCCAGTCATATTGTCAGTAAATTCCAACTTCCAAACGTACCCTTTTTCAGATTAGGGAGGGCTTGGCAATATGGGACAAGTCGCTCTTCAATTTAAATTTTGGGGCCCCACCTTTGACCCAATCAGGTTCGGTAACTTCTTTCAGTTGTATGACAGGCTCACAAAATATTATGTTATTTTATACAACTGTATTTTTCTGTCATTCAGGTTGACATTAAAGGCTAAAAAGGGCAAGAATGGTGAATTGCTTCAAACAGGTGCCAGCATTTTTAGAAAAAGACTAATCGCGTTCAACTAAAATTCTAGTGTGGTTGGATATTGGCAACACTGCAGACAGCAGTAACGGTTTACCCACCCCCCACCCCAAGTATCTCAGTGATCCCGCCCAAACTTGTTCACACCGAAGTTCGCGCGCGTTCGCGTTTCCGCATCGAGAAAGAGAAAAGTGTTTTGAGTGAACGTCGTTGTGAATCTCAAATGTTTCGTGAGGATCGTTCGGATGGGAGCCACTTCATTTCATTTGCCAGCTGATGGAACGTGGCGTGGGAAAAGACGTCTCCGGGGCAATCCAGGTGAGTAAGTAACCTAACCTTGGCGGTCCCGTTCAATACTGGAATCGGTTTACTCGATTTTCGGCGCTGTCTCTGAAACTGTGCGGCAGAGGACCGCTGAGGGTGTTCTCCCACCGTCCGGGTGTTGTGTCCGAATCACGAAATAATGTTTAGCTGCATTGAATGGTCCTTATCTGGTGTCAGCAGAGACAGGCAGTGACTTTTTTCCTGATTACAACGTACTATTCGGTCGGCTCGCCCCCGGCCCGGCAGTGCTCCAACGTGCTGGATGTGTCATAGTGTCAGACGGCGTCAGTCAGCTGCTCAGCTCAGCTGATGCACGCGGTGCTGCGGCTCTCGCACGACCTTGCCTACCGGGCCGGGACTCGGCACGCTCCACCTGGAGCAACAAGTAGTGGCGTGGCGTGGTGCGGTGCTGCGCGGAAGGAGCCGAAAGTCATCGAGAAAATGCCCCCGCGCGGCTGGTCGGGCAATTATCTGCGTTGTGGTACACTTGCTGCTGGTGGCGGCGCGTGGCGCATGACAATAAGATGTGAGGCATGAGGCGATGATACTGGCGGGGCGGGGCGGCCTGACCTCCGTGAATCCCGTGAACCCATCGGCAGGCGCTCTGTCGAAAGCATCGACCGCTGGCGCACTGGCTGGGCTAGGCCCCCGCGCCCGCGCCCGCGCGGACATCAAACCCACAACACTGGATGACGTCAGCCTGTCGCGTCCCAGGCTCCCGCGCCCCGCGCATGGCATGGCGCCGTGTCGTTGTCACCCCAGCGCGATGCATTCTGCGCCTCGGGCTGATGCCCCCCGCCCGAGCGGGAAACAACTCAGAAATTTTTTGTACACCTCGTAATTCAGAAAAATATTCGGAAACTTCAGGAAAATTAAAAAAAAAATAATCGAGGAAAAATTCTATCAAACGTTCCCCCAAAAAATCACAAAAATTCACAGAAATTATCAAAATTTGATCACCAAAATTGAAAGTTGTTCCCCTCTTCGCCTCTGCCCCTCGGAGGGCTTCACCCCTTAGCCCTTTGCGTTGCCCGAGGTGTGTGTTTCCTCCGCAAATCGTCTGCCCACGGTGAGCTTCCCCGTCTCCGACAAAGTTTTAAGACGAGAAGCTGCCAAGCACTACGTTGTACACTTGGAAGCGTCATTGTGAGATCTCATCATGGTCTTCTTCGCCTTAAGTCCGGTCAGTTCGCAGAAAGCTGCTGGTGGACTTTTTTCTCTTTTCTTTTTTGTTTTCTTGGTTTTTCGCTCGCCCATTGACGTTCTGTGTTTTGTCAGTGACGGTCAAGGGGAACCCGGAGCGGATTCAGGGACGTAGTATGGGGGGCCCAAGGCGCTGTGCGCGGTCGGGCTGGGCCCCGCCGGCCCCGCCCCGTGTCCGTCCCCGTCCCGTCCCCGGTGCAACGCGCGGCAGGGGTTACATCAGAAAAGAGTGCGGCGCGCCGGGCCGGCCGGGCCCTGGACCCTGGAGGGGGGCGTCACTGACGCGCCACGCAGCGGAGCGGCCGAGCGATTCCGAAGCTCGCTTTCATATCCCTGTCCTCGTCGCACTCATGGAGCACTGCCATGGCCAGCATAGGGCACGGCTGTAGGTGCAACAAGGACGGAGGGATGAGAGCGATCTTCTGAATCTGTCGGCGGGAGCTCGAGCGGGTTACCCCCGGGCCGGCGCCGGCAGAGTCCATGCCATTGCTGGCGGGTATCTCGTCAGATTCCTGTTCCTCCAGAGGCGGGGCGGGGCGGGGTGGGGCGTGGTGCGGTGGCGGCGATCGGTCTGGAGAGCGGCGGCGACGCGGCGTCGCGTCGGTCGGCAGGAGGCAGCAGCGACTTGACCATTCTGCGGTGCAAAACCGGCTGGGGCGGGGCTGCTGCTGCTGATGCTGGCGAGTCGTGGTGGAGTGGCGCTACGCTCCGGGGGACAAAGTACTGGCGCAGGCTGCGCAGGCCGTGGCGGGGCGGGGCGGAGTGGGGCCGCGATAAATACGGCCAGCTGATCGGCTTGCCGCACTGCCACGCCCCCGCGGCCGCGGCAGGGCAGGGCCGGGCCGGGCCCGTCCAGGCGGGTCCAGGCTGCACTGCGCGGTGGAGCTGGCCTGGCAGCACGCCACCCCGTCACCGTCTCCATACCCGCGCTGTCACACACCCGGCCCCCGGCCCGGCCCGGTCCCAAGTAGTGTTTTTGTTTGCGAAGTGCAACGCCGCCGCCATAGCTGGCCCCACCCCACGGCAACCTACCGCAACACCAGCGAGCACTGCGTGGCACCCAAGGGTTAAACAAATCGGAATTTTTGGTGTACAAATTTTGTGAATTTTTCGTGAACCATATCGTGAATTTTTGGTTGAGTTTTTCGTAAATTTCTTTGAATTTTTTTGTAAGTTTTCCCAATATTTTTACCCTGATTTTTTTCTATTTTTTCTGAATTTTGCTGTTTTTTTTTAAGTTTCATGAAATTTTTGAATTTTTCCTGAATTGGTTATTTTTTTTCTGAATTTTCCGGAATTATGAGGTGTACTGTGTACAAAAATTTCAGAGTGGTTTGCCCGCCGGTGGCACCGGTGTCCCCGGCCGTCGCTCTATAAGAGGCTATTGTTATACCAAAATTCTTTTGAAAGTGAACGGCGTGGATATAGGCGAGGCGCCGTGCGCGTAGGCGACCCGTACGCAGAGCTGCATGCAGGTAGTACAGTAGTGCGCGGGCGCGAGCGGTTGCCCTGCCCTTGCCCGGCCCTGTCCTCTTGGTCAGGGCGCTGTCGTCGGGGCGGTGCGGTGCGGTAGAGGAGGAGAGGGTCAAGGGCGGACCCGGGCCCCGGGCCCCGAGCGGCCAGCACCGCGCCATCCAGAGATGGTGTCGATACGCGGGTTACACTTCGCCCCCGCCCCCGCCGCCCCGCCTAGTCCTGTGTCATGGCTGTCATCGCTCTCAGCGGCGCGGTGGCCCCGCTCAGGGCCCTCGCTCAGCCTCGACTCACCCCGGGCCACGCTGACGTCACATCCATACTGAGTCCGAACAACGCACTTCCGGTCCGGCCCGAGGCTCTTTTTGTCGCACTATCTTCGCTCTTCTCACGCGCCCGAGCCGATGCGTGAGGGAGGAGCGATGGTTATCGAAGAGGAAGCAGTGATGCAAGTGTCGTATGTGGACGTGTGAGTTAGGGGCGATTACAACTTTGTCTGCGGCCCATTAGATTATCGGACTTGGCGCGCATTTCTGGGATCGCGTGGACCCGCGGCGCGGATACAGGCGCACGTCTGCTCCCGCGTCGATTTCACGCGAGCGGGTTTCAAGGTCGGCTGATGGCGTTTTGGCCCACTTTTCTCCCGAAACGCGGCAACCGTTATAATCTAGGACGGTGATCGTATCGATGTTTTCATTTTGTTCCTTTGATTGTCTGCCACCATAGCGCGCCCCCATCCCACCCTGCTCTGACCTATACAGTCGCATCGAGTCACGTACACCCACCATACCCCACCCCACTTTGGCTGAGCGTACCCACCGAGAGGGAAACAACTCTAAATTTTGGTGAACATATTGTATGAATTTTTGTGAATTTTCGTGATTTTTTTTTGTTTTTGTGAATTTTTGTGAATCTTTGTGAATTTTCAGTTCAATTTAAAGATTGCTTTTTTTTTAAGTTTCCTGAATTTTTTCTGAATTTTCCTGAGGTTTTGTGAATTTTCCTATTTTTTCCCTAAATATTTCTGATTTTTTCTGAATTTTGAGGTGCACAAAAATTTTAGAGTTGTTTCCCTCTCTGAACCCACGCGTTTTTATCTTCTCCATTGACAAAAGTTTTCTGTTCTTTTATTTTTCTCTCCATCTGTACTCACAACGCTGGATGGAGGGGAGCCCTCCGTCTTGTAGAGCGGCTGCTTGCCGGGGACTTCCACGGGCTCGCTGAACGCGTAGCTCGTCTGCTCCGCCACCCCGATCATCTTGAAGCTCGGCGTTCCTCTTCAGGTGACAGACCACGACGACAACTCTCTTTACCCTTGTGCGCGCACTTCACGTGGAGGTCCCCGATCAGACAGGATGGGGAGGGTCGGCTACTTCGGGAGGCAAGGAAACGTTGTCACAGTCCGACGGCACCCTCGACACTGGCTGGCTCCGACGGCGGACGCTCCCTGATAAGCCTTCGCCCCCGCGGCCCGTCTTGCCCCTCACCCCGCCCCATCCCGCCCCGCCCCACCCCACCCCACCCCACCCCACCCCACCCCACTCCAACGACTCCAACCCACCCCACCCGACGCCCCCGGCTGGTATGCTCCGGCTTTCAAAACATTGCTCCGGCGCCTGGCGCACGCCACCCCTCACCCGCCCCGCCCCGAAAGCGCGAGATGATAAAGTCGCGGCCGGGGTCTCTCTCCTGTGATTGGCCGTGCGAGCGGGGCGGGGCGGGGCGGGGCGGGGCGGGGCGGGGCGGGGCGAGGCGAGGCGGGGGAGGGTCAGGCCGGGGACATAAAAGTAACGATGACTGCTTCTTCTTTCTGAGCTCCGTGGCGTGGCTGCTGGTCAGGCCGCAGGTCAGGTCGGGAGTCCGATATGTCGACACGGGTGGGCGGGGCGGGGCGGGGCGGGGCGGGGCGGGGCGGGGCGGGGCGGGGCGGGGCGGGGCGGGGCGGGGCGGGGCGGGGCGGGGCGGGGCGAGCATCATGGCGGGCGCACGACCGCAGCGGCTGCTCCTCGAAACCAGAGCAAGCGTGGCGCCATGCCGGCCCGCGGGCCGGATGAGCTATTCGCTCCCACCGCCCGGCCCGCCGCGCCCCGCGGCCGGAGATGGCGCGAATCGCTACCCCCTTTTTGTCCTTCCCTGCAGCAACGGCTCCGGTCGTATAGCCCCCCCACCCCCCACCCCCCACCCCTGACGATCTGCCGCGCCCCCGTGCTCTTTGGGGGGAGGCTCGCAGATCAGCTGCTATGGGGTGCCCAGCGCGCGCCGTCAAGAGTGCGAAACCCTGTACGTGTCGCAAGGTTTTGTTTAGCTCGCTTCACTCTGGTGACGCCGCTCTGCTGGGCGCTGGCCCGGGGCCGGGCCGCCCTGATACGGTGCGCGCGCCACAGTTGGCCAACACCCTTATTGTTTTCGCGGCGATGCGCGGGGTACTCGGGCCGCGCTGTTCCTCGGCGCCTCAGCGAGTCTTGAGCTCCGCGGCGAACTTTTGGCAAACCAGCCCGCGAGGTTGCGATCCGGAAAGTGCGGGGCGGGCAGCTGCCGTCTGATTCCGGAAAGCGGTTAGTAGTGTCCTCTCTCTTGATCCTCATGGATTCGCCCCATGAGAGTGACACGAACGGAGAGACGAAACGCGGACGCAGTGTTAAAATCTTGCGAAGAAAAAGTTCGTATTACAAACAAAGTAGTTTGTAAGCTGCGAAGTATTTGGCTGCTTCGCAATTGCGAAGTATTTTTTTTCGCAACTTACAAACTGTTTAGTTTGTAAGGCGTAAAAAGTTCGTACGCTTGCAAAGCGTTGCGAACTATTTTGTTTGTAAGACGAACTTTTTCTTCGCAATGCAAAGCCTGCAAAGCATGCAATTTCTTTGCAACGATTGTTCGCAAGGTTTAAACAGTGCGAAACCCGACTTTCGGAATCCGACGGCTGTCAGGCGTATAACCACGCGACTCCTTGACCCTTTACTTTGCGCTTGAAAATACAATTACTGAGATTGAGTAGAGGCGTCTAGAACACGTATTGGGACAATGCCATGCCATAGCGGCCGCCGTTTCATCATACGTGACACAACGCCCCGATATGATGCGCAAATTTCGTGGCTGTCTAATTGGATGATAAATTGGCTTCATAGCGGTTCATATCGCGTGGAGCTGTGAGGGAGCCGTCTGCTCGTGTCAAACATTTATTTTCTCTACTTTCTTTATTTACTTAGATTCTTTTTTAACTACATCATCTGTGCTGTGAGAAAAAGAGAGCGGATGATATGCGATAAGTGCCTGTCAGGCCCGGTCCATCACAAAGTCGCACATATCATGTCTTCCCATCACCGTCCTTCTCTCTCGCCGACACAAACGTGTCAGCTCTTTTATATAATTATTTAGCTTTAAAAATACGTGCGCGCGTCATGGCGTGCCCACTGCGACCTTTCACTTTTCTCCACCTTTTACGTAATTTACGTTTCTATGTTGCTTTTATAATGATTTTTTTTTATTTTGTCATATTTTTGTCCGGCCGGTACGGGGAACCCTATTGCAAAAGCATGCAGGCGGGTGCAGCGATGACCCGTATAGCACGGAGCAAAGTAAACAAAGCGGGAGATGATCCATGAGCACGACCTCTAGGGGGCGCCGGTGGGCGGGGCGGAGCGCGTGGTGGGGCACACAGGGCGGCACTGGTGGTCGGTAATGGTGCTGCCGAGGGGAGAGTCACTTCGAAAAATCATTGTACAGCCCCGAAAAAATCATTTAAAAAATACAACATTAAAATCAAAAAGAACAATACACAAAACATCCGAAAAATCGAGAAAAAAAAATGAATAGGAAACTAAGAAAATTATTAAAAAGACAGAAAGAGGGGGAAAGATCAAAATTTATCTAGAAGTGACATAAATTTTCCTTGAAAATTCAAAAGAAAAATCAAAACAAAACCCCCCAAAAAGTGAAAATCGGCCCATCCCTGTCCTGCACTTTAAAAAATTCCGTAAAATATTACGGAAGTGCTACGGAACGCACCGTATTTTCTCGTTTTACTTTTTTTTTTTACGGCCGCCCATATTTCTTAAATACGAGAGAAATCCGTAGTAGAAAGTCACGGGCGTTTCTTTTCCTACACTTAGATGCACAGGGCCCAATAAAAAGTTTTAATCAAAAGTGCTTCGGGAGTTCTACAACACTAAGTACGGGATTCCGGTGTACATGATGATGGTCCGTAATTTCATGGTACAGGCAGGTCCGTTTATTTTCCTGGCACGTTCGTCCAGTTCGTCTCGTAAACTTAAAAAAGGTTAATTACCGGCCAACAAATTACCGGGCCATCCCGTCAAAATTCCTGTTGTAATTTTTGACAGTGTTGCGGGCCACCGCTCGCCGCGGTCGGGTCCCGGTCCGGCCTGCCCGCCTGGTCTGGTCGCGGTCCTAACCTGCCCCACACCACGCCCGGTGCTGCCCCGCCCCGCCCCGCTCCGCCCCGCCCCGCCCCGCCCCGCCCCGCCCCGCCGCCTGCCGCGTCCTGCCCCCGCCATTGAAAAAGTAGTTTCGCGGGTAGCCTACATCCACATGGGCGTGTGCTGACGACGCATGAACGGCGTCTCGCACCTTGTATTCTACGTACAAAGTTATTTGCTCCTGTCGAACATAGGAAAACGCTCGGTTCACGTCACAGACTCCTCGTATCTGTTGGATGCGGGTCGCCACCAGCGACTGCACACGTAGAAAGGCGACTTTCTGAAAGAAAGCGTCACGCCGCCTATGAGTGTTAAAACATTGCATTTAGTAATGCGACTGACCCCAGACTTGGAGTGCAAGAAAAAAGAAACAAGCGGCGCGCACGCTCCCGCTCTGATGACCCCGAATGCGGCGGGACGGCGGCGCTGAGAGTCAGAGACGGATTGATTTCCGGTCCAAACTGCCATGCCCCGAGCTCCGCAGCTTCGCCCCCACACTGATGCAATTTTTGACAAAAACTTCTGTTAGAAAGGGCGTTCCTTATGTGATGGCGAACCTGTAAAAGCCCTTTTTACAGATGAAAAGGGTAGATATTGTGCTTTTGTTAGATGTAATACTTTTGGAATATGATATTTTTATTAGAATATCAGATGTTCACATTAAATAGTCAAAAAGTCCCCCCCCCTCTTGTCTGTTTTAAAAAATGCCTTTCAAACAAATCTTATTATCATGTGGGTCATACTAGCCAAAACTGTCAAAGCAGCAAAGATAACGGAAACACGCTTTGTTTGCATCGTCATATTTCGAAATTGTGTCAGGTTTTGAAACCGCGTGGCATTACAGAGTGCAGAAGCTGACAAATGAATTTGAACGTTTGAGGGTGGCCTTACACTCAACATTTTTTATGCAGCCGCCTATGTCTGTTGGTCGATTTTCGGTGATATATTTTGTCTGATAGTGTAGAAAACATGTACTGTTGTACACTTCAACAAAACCTTTGGGGCTTGAGGGACTACAAAATTGTCAAAAAAAATGCAAAACGGACACAGACGGACATGACGAAAACGCTGAGTGTAAGGCCACCTTAACCCGTACTCAGCATCGAACACGGATTGTTTCGCGGCAGTTGTCTTGCCAGCCTGCGCCGGTAGATAGGCAACCCATTTGACGCCATGGACAGGCCATGGGAAAACCGCGGCAATATATGTGGAGAGAATGTGATCTGTACTGGAAAGTGCCAATACAATTATTGTATGGCAAACTAAAATGGTTTTAAGCTGCAAAGCTTTTGGAAGCTTTTCGATTGCGAAATACTTCTTCGCAATTTACAAACTATTCAGTTTGTATGGTAGAAAACTAATAATAGTTGTAACACTTGTGTTTGTAACCCAAGCAACGGTTTTGCAATTGCGAAGCTTCCAGTATCCACCTTGCCAGTTTCCTAGCAACGCTTGTTCGAATGGTTTCAGCTGTTTACTCCCCATCGTCTCTCCTGATTATCCAACTCCATTCCATAAAATGTTGTATGGAAACCATGGTTATCACTGTTTCAGAAGATGCCCTTGACGATTTTTTATTGTTTCTCATTGTCTTCCGAAAAATAAGTACTGTAGCTGGTAGGCCACATTTTTGAACTGCTGCATCTCGCGATGCATGTTTTTATCTGCCGTTTCTTTGTTTCTGTTTACCACATTGGATGCCTTACTTAATTTAGGTGGTCAGCACGCGTTGGTGTTAGCGATGAGTCAATAATTCTGATATGCCTGATTAGCTTCGGAAAAGTCTTCTTTTCCACGTTTTTTAACCGGAAAAACCGACATTATCGTCACAGATGAAGCACATAAAGTTGAGCGTGATCATGAAAGTACGGCGGCGCGGCTGGGCGGGCGGCAGGGCAGGGGCAGGCCTTGCTCCCTGACTCGACGTATGACTCTCCATAGGGGTCGTTCTCCCCATGATGATAACAGAGGAAGTGATCGCCAGCCTGAAAATAGTCGTCACGTAGGCGCCAGACCGTCACTTCCAAGACCCCTATATTTCATTAATTTTTCTTATTTTTCTGCGTCTTTGTAAATAGTGAGTGTCAAGTGCATAACCTAGTACTGCTGAATAGTATACGTGACATAACACTTCCCGAAACTATTAACGTGTCTTTCCTGATTTAGCAGCATAATAGCTTAGAAAAAGAGGAAAGAAAAAATATCAAAAAAAAATTGGACGAAATCTAAAAACTGTACTGGTATTTTATTTTGAATCTCCGTGTCAGTAAAGTGCTCACTAGTGTCTGGTCCCGCTAGAGTGAGTCAGGTGTGTGATAATGTGATTGCAGCACGACGCGCGACCCACTAGCCGCCCTTGTTTTTGTGTTTTTTTTTTTTTATCTTTCCCTTGCACGCCCTAAACGCATGCTTTGATTTCCTAATAAAAAGATCTCTGCTCCCATCCCCCCCCCCCCTCCCCCGCTGCCCTTGAGGCAATTAACCAAGCCGCCAGATTACTTCGATTATGCGCCTCGAGTACCAGATGAGTGGAAACGGACACTTTGACACGATGACGTTGGTGATAAGGTACATCACTCTCTCTATTTCATTAAGGTTTAGAACGTTTTATTGGTTAGGTATTGAACGTTCCTAGAAGGACAAGAGTTATTATAGATTGCATATCACAGCTCTCAGCTTACACGTGTAGAAAAGCGCACAGGCAAAGTAATATTATTAATAACAACAGTTCTTTCTTTCACAATATCACAGAAACTACTCGCTCAGTTTTTCAGCGAAGGGGTCGTGGGAAAATCTATGGGCTCGGTCGGATGAGGAATGAACGTGAACTTCGTGTCGCCGGCGCACCGAGCGTGCTGAGGCTATAGAGATAAAAGTGACCTCCCTGGCCCCGGCCCCGCGGGCCCCGCTTACCCGCCAGTCAGTCGGTCAGTCAGGTGCAGCGCGATAATACATATCGACTCTACTAAATGAATCGGTCTCATCAGTTTTAAGATCGTCTCCCTTCAATAAATGGAAGAAAATTCTCGCCCTGCTCCGTTTTGACAAAACAGGTAGAAGAAAATCACAACAACTCTGACTCCCGATATTTCACACGCTCTCGTCGACGACGGGCTTGTTGGCGTGCGGAAACACGTAGGTGAGCTCCAGCGAGTTCTTCGCCTTAATCTTGTCGGGGTTCTTGGTGTCGTACCGGCCGGCCAGCATGCCCTGAATATCGGCGAGCGACTTGCCCTTGGTCTCCGGCACCATCAGGAAGGTGAAGATGGACACCATGAGGTTAGTTACGGCGTACAGGCCGAACGGGAGGTGGAAGCCGTAGTTGGTGCCCACCAGCATGAAGGCCTTGTTGAGGCCGAAGGACGTGAGGGACACGATGACGACGGCGACGGGGGCCACGATGGCCTTGGCGCGCTGCGGCAGCAGCTCCGACATGAGCACCTGCGGCACGGCGTTGACGCCAACCCCGGTGGCCGCGATGAAGATGATGAGACACACCAGCGGCAGCCACTGGATCCGGGCCACGTCCGCGCCCAGGGTGTCACGCGCCAGGAAGAAGGACGACAGTCCCAGCATGGCCAGGCTGTTGACGAAGGCGCCGAGGCCCAGCTGCAGGCGTCGACCCAGGCGCTCGATCAGCACCATGGACACGAGCACCATGGCCACCTTGATGGCAATGAGCACGGCGGCGGACACGTCCGGGCGCACAGGCGTGCCGGCGAGCTCGAAGATCTGCTGCGTGAAGGCGAGCACGGTGGTGACGCCGACGAGCGCCAGGGCACCGCTCTCCACGAGCACGATGAGGGCGGCGCGCTTGGCACCCCCGGCCCGGAACATCTCCCTCCAGGACGCGGCGGCCCGCTGCTGCCGCTGCACCGTGGTCATCACGGCCTGCGCCTCGCGGACCACCGCCTCGCCGGGGTCGACGGCGGGCCGGCCGCGCAGCCGCGCCAGCGCCGACACCACCTCGTCGTGCCGGCCGCGCATGGCCAGGTAGAACGGCGTCTCCTCCATGACGGTGAGCATGAGCAGGCCGGAGAGCACGGCGACGGGCAGCGGCGCCAGCGCCTGCGTCCAGTACGACACCGCGGGCCCGACCACGTACGCCGCGAGCTGGCCGACGGGCAGCAGCAGGGACACGGTGAGGATGAGCGCGCCGCGCAGCCGCGGCGTCGCCACCTCGCCGACGTAGATGTAGGAGAACGACATGCACATGCCCTGACCCGCGCCGGACAGAGCGCGGGCCGCCATGAGGTAGCCCGGCGCCGTCGCGAAGTACGTGAGCAGGCTCCAGGCGGAGAAGGTGGCGGGGCCGACGAGGAGCGTCCAGCGGCGGCCCGCGTGTGAGAACACGGCCGCGCCCGCGACCACGCCCAGGCTGCAGCCCAGGTCGAACAGCGACACGATCCACGTGGTCTCGCTGAGGGTGGGCGTGAAGGGCCCCTGGCCCTGGGCGAGCTTGGCGAGCGCGGGCGAGGACCAGCCGATGGCCATGCCCTGCACCAGGCCCAGCGCCAGCACGCCGGCGCACGAGCGCACCTGCCCCAGCGCGCTGCACCACCCGGGGTGGGCGTCGGAGGACATGGTGGCTCTAGTGTCCCCTCCCGACCGATCCGCGGATACTAGTCACTTGACGGGCGCGGCCGGGCTCGGGCTGCTCGCGGCTGAGTACATACACCTGCCTGCGCACTGCGCTGCGCCGGGCTGCGCGCTGGTTACTGCTATTGCACCTCACGCGACCCGCACGGCACGACTGTGACTGTGCCACCACCTGCAGAGGGATTCCGAAAAGCGTTTAGTCGTGTCCCCTCTATCTCGCTCCTTATGGCCGTGCCGTATGAATGCGACGAAGATAGAGAGACGAAACCTCTGCCGCGCCCGAAGGTATGCCGCGTACCCCTCCTCTAGACCCTCCAGCGCGCTGATAAGAAGTGGACCATCGAAATGCGGTCATTAGTAGCGGCCTTGACGATGGGGTCTATCACCTTCGACGTCAATGTGTCGTTACCGAGATACGGTTTTGTCCGCTCGTTTAGCACGACTTGGCGGCTGTTCGCAATCGTCCCGTCTAATTCACTTTCCTTTTCCTTCAAAAACGCAGAACCTGCCATGTAGAGTTTCTTTAAGCAGCCAAACGTTCGTCAAGAGTGAATAGCTACTTCACTCGTGAACATGCGCACCCACGGATCGTCTTTTGAAACATGAAAATAACCTCTTGGCGCAGCTTCCTGAACGAACGGTGTCCCCCGTCCGTACGCGCGCTGCACCAGCAGATGCCCGGCGCGGTAGAGTGACCGCCTCACGGTCGCGTCGGATGGGTGGCCTACCCCCCGGGCGGGCGGGGCTCGCGTCCCCACGCGCGGGCGGGCCTGCACGCCATCAGGATGATGAATCGCAACGAGCGGCAGGTGCGTCGCATTTCGAGGAATCCTGGTGAAGGTCGTCCAATCGTGGCGCCGGGGCCTGTGGCTGGTGCTGCTGCTTCGATTCCTTGGTGTGCCGCCACTTCATCCGCCGATTTTGAAACCAAACTTTGACCTGGCCAACGGGGAATAAATCACTGTGAGTGCTGAGGATGTGTTCTTTCAAGCGCGAGGCTGTCACCACGTCGCCTCACCTGCGCGTCGGTGAGCCCCAGGGTGGCGGCCAGCTGTCGCCGGTCGGGCTTGGTGATGTACTTCTGCAGCTGGAAGCGCTTCTCGAGCCCCTTACGCTGCAGGTTGGAGAACACGGCCCTGGACCAGGAGCGCTTCCTCTTGCCGGGCGCGCCGCCGCCGCCGCTGGCGCCGTGCGGACCGCTCTGGCCGAGGCCGTCGAGGCCCTGCGGCCGCAGCGAGTCGCCCCGCGGGGGGCTGCCGCCCGCCGACCTGGGGTCCGCGGCTGCAACAGATAGTATGGTCTGCGTGAAGTGGTGTTCGCAATAGGGCGAGAGAGAGAGAGAGAGCCTCACTCGACATCTTTTGTCTCCCTCTCACCTGACGCAAACCAGAAGGACGGAGACGATTGCAAAAACTAGCGTGACGGACCAGGGGAGGGCTGAGCGGAGCGGTTTACTCATTTCAATATCAAAACTCGATATTGTGAAATATTGTAATATATATTCAATATCAATATCCTGTATTGAATATTGAAATATTAAAAGTATTAAAATATTGAAAAATTGAAGAATTGGGGAAAATTCCACCCAAAATTTTAAAGAACTGGATTTTTTAAAATTTTATTTCGGATAAAGAGGGGACAGCTGTACACAGAAGAAATCGGGCATGTACAGAATATTTGAATTTCCGCTTTGTGTGAAGATAATGAACACTTTTTGTCCACTTTGACGTCACCCTCGGTGCTGAACACCTGCTCAGAGTGCTTAATTAATTGACTTGGCGCTGATCAGAAACTGTCAGGCCAACTTTGACATTATTGGTAGGCTTGAGCTTGAGCTGTGTGCCTTTCACCACTGAAATGGAACTAGCTCTGTTGAATTTGTCAAGATATCAAACCAACTCATATAAGAAATGAATATTAGCCGATATTGAATGTTGATTTTCAAAAATTGAAACCATCAATATTTTAAAATATTTACTAATATCTAAAAATATTGAAATTGAAGTCAGGATATTGAAAAGCCGCCCAGCCCTAGACCAGGAGCCGGGCGAGCCGGATGAGACCCATCAGAGAAGCGACCAGTTAGTTACCCCGCGTAGGGGGCTCGACACTGCCGCCACCGCGACTCTCTCGCACTCATGGGGTGCAGGTGCGAGAGAGAGACTGAGCGAGGAGAGCGCTCTCCTGAATAAGTCTGCTGCTGGCGCTGACGCTGACGGACAAGGCCGCCACCACCCTGACGCGCGCGCTGACTGTGCGGTGCGGGGTAGAGATGCCAGGCCCGGCCGGCCGGCCAGGGGCGGGCCAGGGGCCTGAGGAGAGGGGAGGAGAGGAGAGGAGAGGCAGCTCTTTTAGGATCAAAGCAAATTTATTTGGGCCGCCTTTCACACAGAGCAGTTAACGAGCACCCGGCCGGAGAGGTGGTGAGAGGTTACATCAGTTACTTTTTCCCTCCCGCCCACGCGCCCCAGCAGGACTGCTGCTATCCACCCCTACTCCCCTCAGCGGGCAGCAGGAGCAGGAGGAGCAGCAGCAGCAGCAGGAGGGTGCGGGTGGTGCGGGGCGCGTGGAGCACCGCGCGGGAGGCGCACATCGTAGCGACGCGTAGCGCAGCGCCTCTTCGTGATCAGCCGTGTTTGTTTTCCCGGCCCACAAATAGAGGGCTCTAGCGGCTCTAGCGCTGCTCAAGCCGTCCCAAGTGCGTTTCCCACCCATTGCGATTGCTTCCGTGTTTACCCCCCGACATTTTATACGGCGGCAGTAAATCTGGCCCCTGTTGGCCGTTGGCGGTGGTGGTCGCCGCCTGCTGCCCCCTGTCCGCGAGGATGGGAGGGAGGGTCGGCGGCGCGGGTCGGACCGGGATGCCGTCCACCAGGGTCACGATCAGAGGCCGTTCAAGGGGCCCGCCCCCGCCGCCCTGCTTACCGTAGAGCCGGAGGGGCGTCGGGGCGAGGAGGCCCAGGGAGGACGCCGTCGGCACCGGGTAGGCGACCAGGTCAGCGACGAGGTCCCTGGAGCTGGAACCGTCCGATGGTGAACCGTCCGCTCCGCCCGGCCCTGAGAAAGAGAGGGTTTAAATTCGACGTGTGGGCCTTTTGAACTTTCAGGTGTACATGAAATATATTCTTATATACTCCTTTAAAATATTTGGAATTTATTCTGGAATGTTTAGAATTTGTTGTATATAGAAAAAGAAAAAGTTGGCCGCCAACTTTGGGCTGGCATTTCAGCAGTGAACTAAAGAGATCGAGATCTACCTCTCTGCCAAGTCTTATCAAAATCGTATAGAAAAATCTGGATTTAGGTAAGGGGCCGTGCTAATGAAAAAAAAAATGGATCCTGAGACAAAACCATAAGGCTACTTCGTGCCTAAAAATTTAGCGTGGAAAGGCATAGGGGTTGTTCTATATGTCAACGATATTCCAACTTTTTAAAATATTCCAAACAGTCCGAAAGATCTTCCTCAGCGCACATAATTTTACCAAAGCGTAACCAAAGGCTCGAAAAATTTTGTGTGCAAGAATTACTTTTTTGGGCCTTTCTAAGCCTGGGGAACAATTTATCGAAGGCTTGCGAAAAGTTTTTTAAAAGACCAGTCGAGGTGCACTGTGGTTGGGACTTACGCAAATGAGACTAGTGACTACTTAGCTCGAGAAAAATTTCCAAGTTTCGACAAAAAAGTTTTACACGCAAAATACTTTTTGGGGGGCGTTTTGAAGCCCTGGTAACAACATAACGGAAGCTGGCGAAAAATCTGTATGGAGTCAGTTGAGGTGCGCCGCGCGTAGGACTTACACAAATGAGGCTACTTGGCGTATGGAGCTTTTCAAGGTTTCGACTCAAAAAATTATCACGAAAGATACACTTTTTCGGGCGTTTTGAAGCCTGGCGAACAACCTATCAAAAGCTGGTGAAAAGTTTTTCGAGGACCAGTCGGGTGGTGAGGTGTGCGATGTGAGTGCGACGAGGATTATGTGGCCTCTAGAGGCGCTCGGGTGCGAGCGGGGACGGGGCCAGGGCTCTGGCGGGTTCCGCTCGCCTCCACTTCCTATAGGAGGACCTTGAGTAGCTCCGCGACACCCTCGACGCGGCGCCCCTTTGACCGGTTTGGGCCACCTCTGCAGTGCAGCAGCGGGCGAATGAATAATCTAGTGCGCTCTAAATTCAGATTGAAATAGCGCGGGCTTCACTCAAGGGGCAATTGGTCATCGGACTCGTGCGTGGAAGCCGCCAGAGGGTGACGCGACGTGGCGGCGCGGGGGCGGTCGCGGGCCGGGCTGGGCCGTGCCTGCATGACGGAGCATCGTGACCCGCGGCCCCGTGGGGAGCCCGCGGGTCCGCGCGGCACCCGTCACATCTCATCTGCGTGTGACAATGTCTCCTGTGGGTCCGAGACTCTTGCACACGGCGTGGCAATCACATATGCATTTACACTGTTTAGTGCCGCGGGGCAATAGCGCCTACCCCACCCACGCCAGGGACGATTTGCAAGTCCTCATCGGCGGCCTCATCGACCCGCTGTTCTAGTTGTCAATGGACGCGCGGAGGGTGTTTCGATGCAAAGCCAGTGATTTGGATTAGACTTTGAAATGGCCGCGACGGGCAGATCTGGTTACCGGCGCGCCGCAGCGGTAGCGACAGCGCCTCATCACGACGGCGTGGAGCGGGGCGCTGCTCACCGGTGCTGCAGCCGACTGATTCCATAGATCGCTTTCATACGTCTGTCCTCGTCGCACTCATGGAGCACTGCCATGGCCAGCATAGGGCACCGCTGTAGGTGCAACAAGAAGGGAGGGAGGAGAACGATCTTCTGAATCAGTCGGCAGCCGGGTCGGCGCCGGCAAGACCAAACTCACCTCCACTTCGCCTGCTGCCGGGCCCGCAGCCCTCTGCGGACAGGATGCGGTCCATGCCGAACTTGAGGGCGGCCGGATGCGCGGGGGCGCTGGGGGGCGGCGCGGACACGGGGGCGGCGCGCAGCGGGCCGGCGGGGGAGGCAGCGGGGCCGCCCAGTCCGCGCCATGGCAGCCAGGGGCGCAGCGGCCGCGGCGGCTGCGGGTACGAGTAGGCGTGGTGCAGGTGGAGGTGCAGCGGGGCGTACAGGTCGGCCAGCGCGTCCAGGGTGGGCCCGGGGCCGGGGCCGGGCGGAGCGGGCTGCGCCGCCGGCACAGGGGACGGCGGGGTCGCGGCCGCCGGCAGCTGGTAGGCGTACGGGTACGGGTAGCCGAGCACGCCCAGGGTGGCGAGCGGCGCCTCGAGCAGCGCGTGTCCGCCGCGCCTGTCCACGCTGCAGTCGGAGGACGCGCTCCCGGTGCTCACGGGGGACACCGTGGACAGGCGGCTCGGCGACCGCGAGCGCGACCGCGACCTGGGCCGGGGCCGGGCGACGTGCGGGTGCGGGCCGCAGATGACGGACACGCCCCGGGGGGGAGCTCCGGACGGCGAGGGCGGCGACGTCGCCGGCGACGGGCAGCCCCAGCCCCGGGCCAGCTGCTCGCACTGGAAGCTCTCCATGGTCATCATGCCTCCCTGCGCGCGCGCTCAAGCGCCACTCGAGGCCACATAATCCTCGTCGCACTACTTCACGTCGTGCTCCTCCAGGAGCGGTCGTCGCTCTTCACCGTCATCCTCATCATCATTGTCGTCACGATAATCACACACAACGAAAGCACTAGTCACACGGGGGCGCGGGGGCGGTCACTTCGCGCGAGTCGGGGGCGGACACTCGGTCGATCGGGCGCGGCCGGCCGGCCACTCTGCGCTGGCGGACCGCGCGTACCTCCGGCTCCTCGAGGGTGAGTGAGTGAGCCAAGAGCCGATACCCCACGATCATGTTTGGTTCGGATGGGCGTGGCGGGGCGTGGCGGGGAGGGGCGGCAGACCTAGCGCCGCGGTGGAGGGGGTTCCCTGCTACTACCGCCCTCGCGGCGGCCGCCCCCTCAACCCCGCGCCCGCACTACATCCGCGTGTGTATGTGTGTGTGTGTGTGTGTGTGTGTGTGTGTGTGTGAGAGAGAGAGAGAGAGTTAGATAGAGAGCGAGCCTATGTGTGTATTTATCTAACGTGTAGTCATTTGCATGACCCCCAGCTGTAGCAGCAGCCCCGCCCCAGGACTGTGAGTTGTGAGTTACTGCTGCATCCTCCACACACGCACCCACTCACACACATACGCGCGCATAGGCAAAGGCTCCTTTCGAATACTACCCCCGTCACCGCTCCCCCGAACTCTCTCCTCCCTCCCCCTCCTCTCTCCCTTTTGTACCAGGTTCGCGTAATATGGTGTGTGTGTGTGTGTGTGTGTGTGTGTGTGTGTGTGTGTGTGTGTGTGTGAGAGAGAGAGAGAGAGAGAGAGAGAGAGAGAGAGAGAGAGAGAGAGAGAGAGAGAGAGAGAGAGAGAGAGAGAGAGAGAGAGATACAGGAGCGGATTAGAGTGTTCTGCGCACAGCACCAGCTTGGCGGGTGCAGCCATGATGATTTCAACTCCACATGTCGCACGTCCCCGGCCCCGGCCCCGGCCCCGGCCCGGGCGTGGTAAGGAGATACCCCGGCCCGGCCGCGCGGTGGGTTGAGCGACACGCGAGCGCGAGCGGAGCTGGACACGGCGCCTCGCCGCGCCGCGCCGCCCAGCGTCCGGTAAATCATAGTATTTCAACGCTAATTATGCAGTCTAGCACACGTTACGCGCGCCGGCGGGGGCGGGGAGGTGACACGGGACACGACAGGCGACAAGCTGGCATGGTGGTACCCCACGGCTATGCGTAGCTGCGACCCGAAACGACCCCACACCGTCGCCACAGTGTGGTCACACACTGCCTTTAAATGCCGGGCCGGGCTCGTGTCGCGCCGTGACCTCTGACCCTGACGTCAGCGGGCGCTGGCGGGGGGGCTCTCTGCAGCACTGTGCACATGTGCACATGCACCTCGGGTCATTTCCTATTCTCCGCTATTCTCGGCTGACGAGCCGAACCTTGCCGAGCCGTGCTGAGCGGAGCGTCACCGCAGTGAGGGCGGCTGACGAATGGGTCTCAACCAATAACCCAACCCCACCCTACCCTACCCTCTCCTACCCTTCTTTATCCTACCCTATCCCACCCTCTCCTTATCCTTCTTTATCCGTCCCTACCCTCTCATACCCTTATTTATCCTACCCTACCGTACCCTCGCCACACCACGCCCCGCCACGCCCCGCCATGACGCCTCCATTTTGAAAGGCCGGGTGGGTGGCTACTCCGGCCTCGGCGTGGCGATTGGCCGGCCGCTGGCCGCGCAGCATCGCGATGGGCGGCGCCTGCCCGGCCCCCGGCCCCCGGCCGGCCCTGCCGCTGACGGAGGCGCGCGAGGCGGGGCGTGGCGGGGCGTGGCGGGGCGTGGCGACGCTGGTGGGGGTGCGGCGGCGGCGGCGGGGGTATACGCACACAGTGGGTCACGTGGGTGCGGGCGCTGCCGCGGATGAGCGTCGCGACAGAGAGGCCGAGGGGGAAACAACTCTGAATTTTAGTGTACGAATTTTGTAAACTTTTGTAAATTTTCGGAAATTTTTGTGAAATTTTGCTTGAATTTTTACCTAAATTTTTGTGATTTTTTTTTGTAAACTTTTCTGAATTTCTCTGAATTTTCCTGTTTTTATTTTCTGAATTAAGAGGTTTACAAAAATTTCAGAGATGTTCACCCTTCGGTCGCGACGCCAGCCCGTTTGTGTACCTACGATGAGCCAAATAAATTCAGCACCGGCACCATGCTCCCTGTAGCCCCGAACCTCGTATCTCCGTGAGTACCGCACGCAGTGGTGTTGGTATTCAGGCCTTTTAATTTCACGATAATCACCTCGAATATTGCACCTCTCCCTCTTCTTTTCGAGAATTTTCAACGCGATGCTTCTTCTCCCTTTTCAATTTCCTCCTGCTCCTGCAGGTCCTGCCGCTGGTCACGCACGCTGCGCGCCACGCCGCGCCACGCCGCGCCACGCCGCGCCACGAGCTGTTTTGAATTATCGCCGTGTGTTTCCAGACAAGTTAGGCAGCCAATTAGGACGATGGGCCCCACAACCCTCTTCCCAGAAAAAAATATTATTAAGAAATAAGTAAATAAATTTTAAAAATCGATGTAAAAGTAAATGTTGATAATGAATCCGCCGCCAGATTTCGCAAGGCCACCCAGGACATTCAAGGAGACCGCCGAATCGTTCGGCAAAGTTACGCTCTGCCTTACCTGCACCATAGAAAATAATTGTCTGTTTGCGTAGATAAATGGCACCTATTGAGGGTCCGCTGCGTGTCGGGGCGGGGCGGGGCGGGGTGGGGCGGGGCGGGCTCTGGCCGCAGCACGGCGCGGCCCCCGCGGCAAGATGCACTGAACATGCATGTTGGCAGCGATGTACAATGTCCCCGCTCACAGGAATGCCAGGGCGTGTGTGCCTGGCGGGGCCGGGGCGCGGGGCGCGGGGCGCGCTCGGCGCACGGCCGGCTGAGATTGACTGATTTATTGAGCAGTGGCGACGAAAATGTATAAATCGTTAACAGCAGCAGCAGCAACAAGGATGTTTTATCGTGTAGGACGGGGAGACACCTCATCTCTCCGCGGCGAGGTGGTGGAAGGGGTATGGGATATGGACCCGCCGGCCGGGCCTGGCAGGGCCTGGCAGGGCCCGGCCGCCCGCTAACGCAATGCCCGACGACGTCCAGGGGCGCAGAAAAAGAGGCCTGTTATAGAACTTGTACAAACACCGCAAATAAAATAAACAGATGGGCGTGGCGTTTATTTGTTTTATTTTATTTTTAATTTTTTCTTTCTAGTAAGACAACACTTTTTACCTGGTGTCACACCACCGCAGGAGGATGGTCGGTGGTCGGGTCGGGCGTTGCGCGTCCACGCCTGCCTAGTAGGCAACAGCCAATCACCTTTGCCGTGCGGTTGCCTACTCTGTAGGCGAGGCGCCTCGCAGCAGTAGACCACGAAAGGATAGAGCCACGCCATTATGTATTCTTTACGCATGTCAGTACTTTTTATTTTTTTCCCCTCCTCACTTTAATGAGATGTGAAACGAAATAAGTATATGGAGGAAAGGCCGCCGGCGTGTGATGTTCGTCCCGCGCTCTGGAGCAGCCGGAGGTGGCTGCTGGCCAGGGCAGCGGGCCTGGCGCCCGGAGTGGCGCTGCCCAGGGAGATGAGGTGTTGTCAGGACACGGCTATTGCCCGTGTCTACAGCCCCGCCCCGCCCCGCCCCACCCCGCCCCACCCCGCCCCACCCCACCCCACCCCGCCCCACCCCGCCCTGCCTTTCCTCCGGGCGGAGCGGCGAAACAGGGTCAAGACGAGTAGGGCGCTTGCATATATTTTCGGGATATGGCCTCTCTCTCCGCGGGGGCACTCGGACATGTGTTCTGACGCCGAGCCGAGAGGGGGCATTGATTTGTAGTTATATACTCATAAATATGCGGGATATTCGCGTGAATGTGGTCAGGAATTGATAATAAATACGCGCGGGGAGGCGGGCCGAGAGGGTGGGTGCGGGCGATAGGGGGCCGGGGGGGGGGGGGGGGTGAGGGGCAAATGAGTGATGATCTTGCACGCAGGCGGAGATTGGAGGGAGGGGGGTGGAGGGGGGAAAGGGTTGTCCCTGCCGAACTGATATGCGCAGCTCGAGCCAGAGCTACCTCCCGCGTAGCTCTCACAACACTGGAAATGAGATGCATGATGCATTGTGCCCAAATTTGCACGGTAGAAAAGTGGTTGGGAGGAGCAGGGGATTAAAAGAAATAAGAAGCTGACGAAAGAAAACGGCGTGCTTGCCTGGCATACACGGTATACCCACCTCCCGTTCAAATTCAAACTGGTATGGCTCGGGTACTGCTTGGCGGCGCGCAGAGGGGCGGCGGGGGCAGCGCGATGAGCTGAGCGCGGCCCCTAGGAGCCTCAGCAGCAGCACGGTAGCGCACACGCACACACCAATCGTAAACAATTTACAGGCATTTAAATGAGTTTTAGTTTATGTGGGGCCTGTGCTATGCGATCCCTCCGCTCCGCCCCGCCCCGCTTCCCTCCTCTCCCCTCCCCTCCTCCCTCCCTCTCCCTCACTCGTCGTACGCGCTTCAGGATCATATTCGGTCGTGTTTATTCCCCGCAAGCACACGGGGGCCCGGCCCGGCCCGGCCCGGCCCAAGCGATGTGATTTGTTCCTCCCGTGTATGTGTATATATATTTAACCATATGCGGCTCGGCCCGGCCCCGGGAGGGAAGGACCGCGCCGCTACCCGCGCCGAGGAGGTTTTATTGCGCGAAATATATTGATGAGGACTGTCGTCCCTCCCGGCCAACTATGTTGTCTCCGCGGCCAGCCCGGGCCCGGGCCAGCCGGTCCGGGGAAGGGACGTTGCGCGGCGGGGCGGGTAGAGGTCGGAGGTCGCGATCTTAAATTTGGAGACGTGTCGCCGTCGAAGAGGTTGCTGCTGCCGCTGCTGCCGCTGCCCCTCGAAATTTGACATACGACAGGCGCGTAGCGGCGTGGCCCACCGCATCGGCCGCCTCCTGCGTCGCCGTCGTATAGGTGTCCCGGAAGCGAACAGAAAACCAAGGAAATAAGAATAAACGTGGTGAATAGGATTAAGGGGAAAGGGCGCGCGCGTAACAAGGGAATGATTCTCCTCGGCGTGAATGAGCTTGTTCCGTAAACTGAGAGGAGGGGGCCCCGGTGGGGCGGGGAGCCGAGAGATATCGACAGTGTGTGCTGAGTAAACGAAGAGTGGGTGGCGTCGGCCCCGGCTGCATGGGGAGACTAAACAAAAGAAACGCATTTGGTCCGTATTCGCCCCCGTGTTTACTGCATGTAGTGGAGCAGCAGGCCCGGCTCGGCCCGGCCCGGCCCTGCCCTGCCTGTCCTGCGACGTGGAGGTGTGGCGGTGCAGGAGGTCCTGCACGCTAAATCTTATGAACTTTTTTAATACGCAGCTACCGATTTCTGTAAACATGCTCTATTTATGAATAATTTTGTGCCCAATTATGAACAAAATGAGCCGACTATGAACAATTTTCTTCATAATTACGCACAAAATTATGCGTAAATAGAGCATGTTTACAGAAATCGGTAGCTGCGTATAAAAAAAGTTCATAAGAATTTAGTGTGTGGAGGTCCTGGAGGTCCTGTCGTCGCCAGCGCAAGCTGCAGAGTTGTCCGCGGTGTGCACCGGCCGCGCCACCCGGAAAATACCGGAATCAATAGCAGCATGCGGCGCGAGGCGCGGTGGCGGAGGAGTTTAACAGAGGGGGAAACAACTCTGAAATTTGAGTGAATCTCGTAGTTCAGAAAAATTTAGAAGAAAGTAGAAATAGAAAATCAGGAAAACAATGAGGAAAAGTCCAGGAAAAATCGGGAAAATTTAGACAATTTCAGGATTAAAATTCTCATTTTTTTTTAATTTTTTTATAAAGCCTGAAACAAAAATTCCGAAAATTCACAAATATATACAAAATTTGTACACAAAAAATCAGAGTTGTGTTTCCTTCTCGGGAGTAACTGACTGCGCGCTGCGGCGCCGCGTGCTTAGGTAAAGTGTGTGTGTGTGGCCGTAACGTCAGCGCAAGTTACCCCCGCGCAGTGCTACCTGTGCTACCAGCGAGGAATGCGCTGGACACCGGCAGCGACACCGGGCCTGGGCAGATCGCCCGCGAGCACGCGAGCACGCCGTCGGACCACGCCGCGCCGCCGGGCCGGGGCCGCCGGGCCGGGCTGGGGTGCGCTTCGCGGGGCAGCGGCTGCCACCCCACCGTCGCGGCCCGCGGGCCTGGCGGGGCGGGGGACATGTCATGCAGTTTTCAGAGGGCCGCTTGCGCGCGCGAGGTCGCGCGGGAGTCGAACAGTTGTTCTTTGCTGCACACTGGCACACTCTGGCTGCTTCTGCTACGCGCTCGCGTTCCTGTGAAGAGGAAATTAAAAGTCTTCGCCGCGCTGAGAGCAGCAGCACCGCCCTCTTGTAGTGAGAAGCGCCGCGGTAAAGGCGAGCAAGTATAAGCGCTTGTGGCCGCGATGATTCTCAGTTCACAGAAAGGGATCGTAAAGCGGGTCCCCTAAACACACATACATACAGCGTGTTGGTAGCCTCTCCGCGCGCCGGACCGACCAACAGCTCCTCCTCCTCCTCCTCCTCCTCCCTCTGCCCCTCAGCCAGGACGTGCCGCAGCCGGTCAGGGGTGCAGGCAGCAGGCAGGGCTTATCCCATCAAGTACGAGGAGCTACTCGTGGCCAGTTTTCGGTTGAACCAAGGGGGAAACAACTCTGACATTTTTGTACAACTTGAAATTCAGGAAAAATTTAAAAAAAAAATCAGCAAAGTTCAGAAACGAAAAGAAAAATTCCGAAAATTCACAAAAGTTCACAAAAAAAAATTAGGAAAATTCACAAAACTTGAGCTAAAATTGAAGTAAAAATTCTATTGAAAAAAAAATTACAAAAATTCACGAAAATTTACAGAATGTTGACACCAAAATTCAGTTCATTTCTTCTCGGTGAACACGCATAGTTTTATAAATTTGAGAGAAAACTATAAACTGGCCAGCTTTTTTAAAAACATAAATAAATAAATAAATAAATAACCAGCAAGAGGGCCCGCATTCATTTTAAAATTTGCAACCTTTCCTAAATTACAATCACCAGTTTTCAACGCGGTGTGTTTTTTCTGGCGGTAAATCGGCTCGTTAATGTGTCGGGCTATCGGCCACTCCATTGTGTTTAATTAACGGTCAGAGCGAGTGGCTGCCGCCGCCGCCGCTCCCAGGACCACCGCCGCGTTGTTGCGCCGGAGGATTCAGACCTTTCGAATTAAATATAAAAGGAAGAAGGCTGCCGTACACACACATCGATCGGTTTCTCCGCGCTCCCGCGCTGCGGGGACCATAAGATAAAAAGTCATATAAACACTGACAAACTGTGAAATAAACAGTGGGTAAGAAATAAGGCCGGTGCTGTCGAGGATGGCACGACCGGCGCGCACGAGGGGGGGGGGGGGGGGGGGGGGGGGAGGTTGCCCCCCCGCGGGGCGCGCAGCATCGCACCGCACCACGCCACGCCACGTCGCACCTCGCGCGCTCTCATGAGCTTAAATTTATGCATTCCGAGGAAGCGTTTAGATTTCCATATTATGAGAATTGCTTTACGATGTCGTGTTGACCGAATTAAAGCGCCGCGCGCTGCAACTGAGTCCGCGCGCTAATGCATTACGGGGACCACAATTATTTATCCCTGCGCTTAGCTCCGCCGTCGATACGCCATGTCTCTGGTGCCGTAGGTACCGAGTGTAACATAAAACACAGAACAGGGTTAGGGTTTGCCTACCTGCTACCGAGGTAAGGGTTCGTTCATAAACTACGTGCCCCGGAGGAAAAGGAGGGGGGAGGGGAGTTGGGGCTAATATTGGCCCTCATTAGTCGTAGATTCACCTCCCGAGTGTTTAAAAATCCTATCATATTTTCCCCCACGGGTATCACTATTGTTAGTCAATGAACCTCGAAGAAGAGAATCCTAAAACTTTTGTAGACCAAAACTATTTTGAACCCCTCCCATTTGGTCGCGAGGTAGGGCAAATCCGCAACATTGTTCGATGTTTTCTGTTACGTATGAGGGTACAATTGCCACCACGACGTTTTCGGCTCAGTGCATAGAAGATTGGCACGCTCCTGGCGCGCAGCGGCACATCACAACTGATAATATATCGTCCCTGCTGCGTTGCTCTGCACGCGCGCCGGGCCGGGGCGGGGAGGGGCGGGGCGGGAGTGCTGGACTCTTTTCACGGGGCGTGCGCGCGGCCACGCGGCGCGCGACGCGTTCTAGTGGCTGGCGCTGCTGGGCCTGCTGGGCCGCTGCCCCACTGACGCGTCCCGTTGGAGGTGACTGACACGACTCGACGCCGACGCTGACGCCGACGCCCCACCGGCGGGAGCACGGGGCGTCACGGCGCCAGGCGCGCGCCAGTCCGACGCACGCCGCCGCGGGATGGCCGCGGGCGTGCTGCTCGTGCTGCTACTGGTGCTGGCGGCCACGTTCGACGCCGTGGTCGCGGACGCGCACGCCCCCGGAGATCTGACGACGACGACGACAGCTGCCCCCACCTCCAGCGACCCCGACCCGTCGACGGCGCCCACGTCAGCGGCGGCCTCCCTGCTGCAGGGACCTGCCCCGGTAAGAGCCTGTGCCTGGCAGCCGGCAGCCGCTGCCCGCTCAGTGTGCGTGCGTGCGTGTTTGTTATTGGATTGGGAGGTGGACGCACGAAATGTGATGGATTTTACGGCATCTAGTTTTTAAAGTGGCGCGAGGCGATTGTCGGGTCGGTGCCGCGCCGTCGGCGTCCTCGTGTCGTTCGTTTACGAGCTTATTAGCAGAGACACCCTGGCTGGGGATGACTAACACCGCGACGATTTATTGTTGCAGGAAGCGCAGGCGCTGGGTGGGACGCCGCGCCTCCAGGACGACAGCGTCGACGAACAGGAGGAGGACGACGAAGACGAGGAGTATGGTCTGTCCGATTAGCAAATGTGCGAATACTTCGATTTTTTTAAAAAAATGCAAACAGTGATTTAACCAAAGTATCATGTACTTTACCTCTTCACAGAGGAGAGCGACGATGACGAATACTACGACGAAGGGGACGAGGACGCTTACGAGGACCCCAGTGAGTTCGAGTACGAGGACGCCGGGGAGGGTGACGAGGAGGACGACGGCGGCCGGGACGACGACGAGGAGTACGAGGACG
Source organism: Frankliniella fusca (assembly GCA_029379305.1). Taxonomy (NCBI): domain Eukaryota; kingdom Metazoa; phylum Arthropoda; class Insecta; order Thysanoptera; family Thripidae; genus Frankliniella; species Frankliniella fusca. The sequence goes on along the minus strand of JAHWGI010001033.1, from coordinate 74,279 downwards.
AGGACTACGGCGAGGATGACGGCGAGGAGGCCGCGGCGGACGGGAGCGACGGCTCGGTGACGGAGCGGAAGGCAGGCGCCGCTGCTGCCGCCGCCGCCAAGTCCAAGGAGGAGGACGCCGAGGAGGAGAAGGTGATCCAGGACGCCGTGGTGCGCGAGCGGCGCGCGGAGGTGCGGAGCCTCAGCGACCTGCCGCTCGCCAAGCTGCTGCGCGTGCAGTCGGAGCTGCGCCGGCTCACCGGCCACTCCAAGGGGAAAGGTACGCACCTGTGGCTGGGGGGCACCGAATCCCTCGGCGAGCAGCACCTCTTGTAGTGCACGTTAACTGGGCGCGCCCCGATACATCGAAAACAAAAACATCTAATCATATTTAGATGGATATTGTGCAAACTCACAATTAACTTACTTCTAACAGAATACGGCAAAATTACAATCTAAAAGAAATGCTTCTAGTTTTTAGTGGCCAATTACTCGAATACAGCAAGAAGTGAAAATGCTTTTAAGACCAACCAGAATTTCGCTTCTAAGAAAAATTAGTGGAAATATGCATCTAATGAATACACCTCTACAAAAATAACCGTAATTTGATCTCTAACAGATTTGCATCTAGTGAAACACAATACTAGGTATCTGAAAAACCCCGAGAATGTTTTCTCCAGCTCTTTGGTGGCCCCTGTCCTTCTGAGCACATGGGTTGTCTGACCTTTTTTCGTCCAGCCTCGGGGACTTTGCGCCCGCCACCGTCACACGTTTCTTTTTGTCCGACCTGGCACTCGGGGTGTGATCGTTATTTCTTTTTGTCCGACCTCGTTTTGTCCGACCCCAACGAACCGTAAGAGTGGCCTGCTATCCTCTGCGATTGTAGCTCGATTGTCCGACCTGATGATTTCCTCAAAATCCAAAAAAAATGCCTTGATTTTTTTCTGACCTTGTTTACAGGGTAAAGTGGAGAAGGAATAGGTATCATGGTCGGAAAAATTAAAACACCTCAAATTCAATTACAAAAATAATAATAATAATAATAATAATTAAAACGAGCTATTTAAAAAAATTGAAAAATTGGTAGGCCCCTACCTAACTCGCAACCTGCGAGCCCCGCCTGCTTAACTTCGGAGTTCTGATGGGATCCGGTGTGTTCCAGGCGACCGCCACCCCGCGGGCACGAGAAGTCCTCTCCGCTTCGGGGAGAGTCCCCGCTTAAGGCTGGCGGCCTGTCAGGCCCGCCGTACTACCCTATTTAAACAGCGCCTTGAAGCCGTAGGTAGCATTTCAGACCAACGACTGGGCACCACCGGACCGCATGACCGGTCAGTGGGAGGTAGAGGCAAGGCAGGACGATAGAGGGGGAGAAAAGCAGAAAGAGAAGTTTTTGCGGAAGAGTAAGCGTACGGTTGGTTAGACCTGTACTGACCCGCTCCCGCACAGGTCATGGAAAAGCTGTTTACTAAGGAGCCAGATTCATAGGCCTTACTTCCCCACGAGGGACCACCCCCCGTGGCATGGGACGGAACTTCCTGACAACTCGCTTTCGCTGCCAGTGAAGAACCTACCTGGGAATTGAACCCAGGCCCCAAGTGCCGAGTCTCATGACACCCCGCGGCTTTCGTGGTACTGTGACCACTAGACCGTCGGCGATTCCACGAGGGAGCTCCGTTCAAATGGGGGGTTTGAATTCCACGCCAAGCTGCTGTCCTCGGAAAAATTTTTGTTTTACGGCAAGATTTGAACCCGGGTTCTGCGGCCCCCGGAACATTACTACGCCGGCACGGCTACGACGCCACGATACAAGCCGGCTTTCCTCTAAAGGGTGACGCTGCGAAGAGCCGTAGTCGCCGACGAACCTGTACCGGTGGCGTCATCAGTACGCCTGCTCTCCTTGCTGAGACAGCCCAGCCGCGTATCGACTTTGGTATCCACATCGGCGCTGGGCGTATGCGCCGGGTAGACACAGGTTCGAATACCGATTACAATATTTTTTTTTCAAAGTAGCTTTGTCTCTTTCAGTTGCCCGAGGCACAAGGACAGTGGATAAAAAGGATTAAGTGTGTAAAAAATATTATCTGCTAATAAATCAAAGGAAAGCCGCACTCGACATTGATGTCGTCGCCGGTCGCCGGTGAAAGCACGAGTTGGACAGAGGACAGAGGTTCTAATACCACCCTTTTTTCTTCTTTCTATTTCTTTTTATAAGTACGTAGTTTTGCCTATATGCAGTTGCCCGAGGCATAAAAAAGATGTTTTCTTTTTTTTATTATTTTAAAAATTCACTTTGCAAAGCTACCAACTTAAAAAAGGAGAAAAAAAGAAAAGAAAAAGAAGTTACTGATAGGGATGGTATTAGAACATCTGTCCAACTCGTGCTTTCACCAGCGACTGCATCAAGATGGAGTGCGGATTTGTTTCAATTTTTTTCAGTTGCCCGAGAAACAAGGACAGTGGATAAAAGAGAGGGTAAAAAAAATTGAAACAAATCCGCACTCCATATTGATGCAGTCGCCGGTGAAAGCACGAGTTGGACAGATGTTCTAATACCACCCCTATCAGTAACTTCTTTTTCTTTTCTTTTTTTCTCCTTTTTTAAGTTGGTAGCTTTGCAAAGTGAATTTTTAAAATAATAAAAAAAAAGAAAACATCTTTTTTATGCCTCGGGCAACTGCATATAGGCAAAACTACGTACTTATAAAAAGAAATAGAAAGAAGAAAAAAGGGTGGTATTAGAACCTCTGTCCTCTGTCCAACTCGTGCTTTCACCGGCGACCGGCGACGACATCAATGTCGAGTGCGGCTTTCCTTTGATTTATTAGCAGATAATATTTTTTACACACTTAATCCTTTTTATCCACTGTCCTTGTGCCTCGGGCAACTGAAAGAGACAAAGCTACTTTGAAAAAAAAAATATTGTAATCGGTATTCGAACCTGTGTCTACCCGGCGCATACGCCCAGCGCCGATGTGGATACCAAAGTCGATACGCGGCTGGGCTGTCTCAGCAAGGAGAGCAGGCGTACTGATGACGCCACCGGTACAGGTTCGTCGGCCACTACGGCTCTTCGCAGCGTCACCCTTTAGAGGAAAGCCGGCTTGTATCGTGGCGTCGTAGCCGTGCCGGCGTAGTAATGTTCCGGGGGCCGCAGAACCCGGGTTCAAATCTTGCCGTAAAACAAAAATTTTTCCGAGGACAGCAGCTTGGCGTGGAATTCAAACCCCCCATTTGAACGGAGCTCCCTCGTGGAATCGCCGACGGTCTAGTGGTCTTAGTACCACGAAAGCCGCGGGGTGTCATGAGACTCGGCACTTGGGGCCTGGGTTCAATTCCCAGGTAGGTTCTTCACTGGCAGCGAAAGCGAGTTGTCAGGAAGTTCCGTCCCATGCCACGGGGGGTGGTCCCTCGTGGGGAAGTAAGGCCTATGAATCTGGCTCCTTAGTAAACAGCTTTTCCATGACCTGTGCGGGAGCGGGTCAGTACAGGTCTAACCAACCGTACGCTTACTCTTCCGCAAAAACTTCTCTTTCTGCTTTTCTCCCCCTCTATCGTCCTGCCTTGCCTCTACCTCCCACTGACCGGTCATGCGGTCCGGTGGTGCCCAGTCGTTGGTCTGAAATGCTACCTACGGCTTCAAGGCGCTGTTTAAATAGGGTAGTACGGCGGGCCTGACAGGCCGCCAGCCTTAAGCGGGGACTCTCCCCGAAGCGGAGAGGACTTCTCGTGCCCGCGGGGTGGCGGTCGCCTGGAACACACCGGATCCCATCAGAACTCCGAAGTTAAGCAGGCGGGGCTCGCAGGTTGCGAGTTAGGTAGGGGCCTACCAATTTTTCAATTTTTTTAAATAGCTCGTTTTAATTATTATTATTATTATTATTATTATTATTATTGTAATTGAATTTGAGGTGTTTTAATTTTTCCGACCATGATACCTATACCTTCTCCACTTTACCCTGTAAACAAGGTCAGAAAAAAATCAAGGCACTTTTTTTGGATTTTGAGGAAATCATCAGGTCGGACAATCGAGCCACAATCGCAGAGGATAGCAGGCCACTCTTACGGTTCGTTGGGGTCGGACAAAACGAGGTCGGACAAAAAGAAATAACGATCACACCCCGAGTGCCAGGTCGGGCAAAAAGAAACGTGTGACGGTGGCGGGCGCAAAATCCCCGAGGCTGGACGAAAAAAAGGTCAGACAACCCATGTGCTCAGAAGGACAGGGGCCACCAAAGAGCTGGAGAAAACATTCTCGGGGTTTTTCAGATAATACCTAGTATTGTGTTTCACTAGATGCAAATCTGTTAGAGATCAAATTACGGTTATTTTTGTAGAGGTGTATTCATTAGATGCATATTTCCACTAATTTTTCTTAGAAGCGAAATTCTGGTTGGTCTTAAAAGCATTTTCACTTCTTGCTGTATTCGAGTAATTGGCCACTAAAAACTAGAAGCATTTCTCTTAGATTGTAATTTTGCCGTATTCTGTTAAACTGAAAATACTTAGATGGAAATTAGCTATGTGGATTCTTTTAGAAGCATTTTCTTTAGATTAATCGGACCCATCTCTGTTAACTATGCCCCTGACTTGACAGATCAGTGCGACAGCCACAAGAAGAAAAGCGTGGGCGAAGGTGCAACTCGGCGGTGGCTGACGGGGGCCGCGGCGGCGGACAAGGGCGCGTCGGCTCCCACCACCCCCAACGCGCAGCCTCTCAACTGGGGAGCCGCGGCGACCAGCAGGAGGGGTGAGCAGCAGCAGTAGCGATGGAGCACGCGTCAGGCAGGCAAGAGGCAACAACTGGTCACGCGCCAATAAGATCACGATTCTCGTCACCACAGGCATCACCACTTCCACCAGCACGCAGCCCTCGGTCCGACGTCGCGGCGGCAGCGGCGGCGACCGCGGCGGTGACCGCGGCGGCGGCTGGAGCTCGCACGAGGAGTGGGAGGAGGACGTCCACGAGGTGGAGGAGGACGATGGCGGCGGCTGGATCAGCTGGGACAAGGGCCACAAGAAGAAGGGCAAGGGCGACATCGGCTCCATCTTCCACATCTCCGTCACGTTCCTCGCGTTCCTCGCGTTCGGCGGCTACCTGCTGTGCCTCATCATGCAGGCCATCAAGGGCAACGGCTACTACGGCTACGGCTACGGCTACGGCTCGGCGGCGGCCCAGGGCGCGCTGCGACCCGCGCAGAACGTCATGATGGTCATGATGCCGACGCGGGCGGTGACGCGGCGCCCGACCCGGCCCGCCACGGGCAGGCGCAGGAGGGACGCGGGCGGCGGCGGCGGCGGGGAGTCGTCCTGGAGGGACTGGGTGCCGACCCTCGGCGAGGAGGAGCTGCGACTTCTGCCCGAGGTAGGAGCCGGGCAGGAACAAGAGGGGGGTGGGCCACTGGAATATCAGGTGGATATATATCCATTCTTTTCCAAAGAAATTTTTAAGAACTCATTGCAGACAATACAGAATATTTTTAACAAAATGTGAAATCTGTCGTCACCTGCCATATTTTAAATATTTGGTCCTGTTGGTAAAATTTACGGAATAATATTTTTTTATTGGATGAAATATTTTTGGAATAGATGAATGTGTACATAAAATTGTCAAAGTGGCCCACCCCTCTGAACTCTAAATCGCAGTTTTCAAGTTTAACTTTTTAAAACTTTTTTCTTAAAATTTAACTAATTAACTTTAATTTTTGAAACATTTTGAATCTTCTGAACTTTCTAAACTTTTTTTTTTTTTTTTGGACTTGGGTGCTGCACCAGGAATATCAGTTGTTAGCCTGCCGTGGCCAGGGTCGCGGCGTGGTCATGCAGGCCACCGTTTTGAACCCTTGTCGATCTGATCTGGCCGCAGATGGACGTGGACCGCATGCACCGCGCGCTGCTCGTCCTGGCGGAGGGCTACGCCTCTTTCTACCACAAGAGGTACACCTCCCCCGTCCAGCAGTGAGGCGCCTCGCCCTGGCCGCGGCCCGCGAGCTGCATCGCGGCCCCGCGCCGCCCCACCCTGCTGCCCCACCTCCTCCGCCAGAGCGTGATGCGTAGCGTGACAGGGCAGGGCGCGACCCCCGTGCTCTGCGGGCCGCAGGCGTGACAACCGCTAGTCCTAGCGCCGCCGAGTGTGACAGAACGGCGCGCAGCGGCGCAGTGTCGCGTAGTGCAGCCAGCAGCAGGATGCTGGGTCGGACGCTCGCCGTGTCCGCGGCCCTGTGGCTGCTCGCGGCGCCCGCACCCGCGGACCTGGAGCGAGCCCCCGCACCCGCCAGCCAGCAGCACAGGCACATCAGCCTCCCCGGCGTCCTGGACCCTGCCGGTGAGTTCGTGTGCTCGACGACTCTCTTCAAAGTGCACCAGAAACCGAGGGGGGAAACATGTGAAACTTTTGTACACCTCCCCTAATTCAGAAAAATTTAGAAAATAAGATGAAAATTCACAAAAATTTAGAAAATATCAGGTAAAACCCAGGAAAATTCAGAAAAATTGGGGTAAATTTCAAGTGAAAATTCACAAAAAAAAATCTACTAAAATTCACAAAAATCCACAATATGTGTGTTCACCAAAATTCAGAGTTATTTCCCCCTCGCCACAAACTGCAAGCTTTAAAAAGGTACCACATACGCAATTTTTGGGGGTGTGGGGCTCATCATATCGCTGTTTGCAGGGGTGGTCGGGCAGATAGGCGAGACTCTGGGCCAGGCGGGCCGCGTCCTGGGCCTGCGCATCGCCGACACGGTCGCGGACCTGGTGAGCAGCGCGTTCGGTCACGGCCACGCCAAGCAGCAGCAGCAGCAGCAGCACGCGGCCTACCCGCAGCCGTCGTGGACCCGCGGCGACCCCGGCGTGGTCCCGCCTCCGGGGCCCTACTACCAGCACAACCTGCCGCCGCAGCCGACCTCGGCCGTCGCGCCCACCACCGTGCTCGGCGGCATCCTCAAGCTGCTCGGCCTCGACTCCAGCAAGCTCGGCGCCATCGCCTTGAACGGCGTCATCTTCCTCGCTCAGCTGGTGAGTGCTGCTCGTCCTCTAGGCGCTGACCAACTGCCGGCTACTGACTACGCCTCTCTGACCGTCTCCTTGTCCTGCTGCAGATCAGCAGTTCCCTCGGCAGCCGGCCGAGCTTGGCGACGCGCGCCAGGCATGGCGGCGACGCCCCCAACGCCTCGGCGGACGACGCTCAGGGCGAAGCTGCTGCGGAGGACGTCTCTGCCGAGGAGGAGGATCTTGAAGAAGAGGAACCTGCCGGTACGCCGCTTTCTTGGATCCTGGACAACCCCGCTGTCAAGGTAGGAAAGAAAGCGGTCGCGTGTCCGCCGGGCTGCAAGTCAACTCTTCCATCTCCACTGCTTGTTGGGTTGCCTGCCCTCCAGTCGTCAGGCGCAGGCCGCACGAGTCCCCTTAGGACCGTATCGGGCGTAATAGCGTGCCTGAGTGAATCTTGTCCTATCTTCTGAGAAGCCAGGCACGTACCGTAGTCGGATCTCCCTCTACCTTGCTCTTCAGTTTAACTTACGCGGTGTTCCAAATTTTTAGGAAAAACTCCCACCGTTTGAATTATTGCTTTAGAAATAGTTCTAATGGGTCTAAGATTATGCAGTAACTACATCGACTTGATGAACAGGGATCCTCAGTTCTACGCGAGGCCCGAGACGCAGACCTCTCCGAACGCCTCATCGCCGAGATCCAGAAGAGGTTCCCCAGCCCCAGGCGTGGCGCGGGGGCGGGGGCGGGGGGCCGGCGGGGACGGGCCAGGCGGGCCGGTGCCGGTGCAGCGGAGGCCGGGGCCGGGGCCCGGGCCGACACCTCCTGCATCCAGCTCCTGGTCTGCAAGGCCGGCCCCTTCCTGCGGGGCATGCAGCGCTCGCTGCGGCCCGCCCTGGGGGCCCACGACAGCGCCCCTCGGCCCGCAGCCCCCGGAGCCCCCGGAGCCGCCGGGGCCCCCAAGGGGGACCCCGGGGTCCCCACGGACAAGGGGCAGCCGGGGCCCGGGCAGCAGAGCGCCGAGGAGGTGGCCGAGGCGGAGCGCTGGCGGCGGCTCAGTCCAGTGCAGAGGATGTTTGCGCACATGCCTTCGGCCGGAGAGGTGCTGGACCAGGCCGATACCTGCGCCGAGCGGTTCCCCGACTGCAAGGTGTCCTATTGACACTGGGGGGCGGGGTGGGGGCGGGCGGGGCGGGCGGGGCCGTGCTCGGTGGTGCTCGCTCGTCCGATCAGTGGAGGGGGAAGCACCACCGGCACCACCGCACCGCTGTGCTGCTGGGCTCGGTCTCCTCGAACCGAAACGACCGAAACCAAAAGAAGAAGATATTGCGCTTCAATGAACTGAGGGGTGGGGACTCTCAAACAAACACTCTGACGGTTGAAAGTGTCGTGGTGGTGCAACGGTTTAGTGAAGGGCGAAGCCATAGTGCCAGTTACCAATCAGCTATTCAGTTTAAAATAATTATTTAAAACGCTTTTTCATTTTCGAACACATGTTTCATTGATGAAATTGCCGCTCTTACCTTATAAAAGAATGACAACCGGGCTCTCATACGCCGTCATTGTCATGGTCCCTCCACCGTGGTCGCCGATTTCAAAAGGGGTCGCATGTTTGACCCCGGTGTGAGGCGGAGCCGGGCGGCGCGACGGGCGTTCTGTTCCGCCCCACCCCGCCCTGCTTTGCCCCACCCCAGCACCGGCACGCAGCGCACGCAGCCTCATTTTCTCAACAATAAAATCACTTCCACGCGGGCGGGGCGGCCTGGCCTGCAAGGAAGGAGCCTCTACTTCTCGCCGCGAAACCATATCGCGGGGAGTGGGAGCGGGGCAAAGGCCTCCATGAGGTCAAAGCCGTCCGTCCGAGGAGGCGAATACCGGTCGGCACCGCGGCGTGAGCTGCACTGCTGCAGCAGGATGCACTACGCGGCGGGAACCAGGGTGGGAGCAGCGCTCGCCGCGCACACGCTGCTTCTTCACTTCGTGGACAAGATGATCTCATCAATCAACGACAAGCCCTTTATTGTTTCTGCCTGTTTCATTTCTTTTACCAACGCCCCTCCTCCTCCTCCTCCTCCTCCCCTTCCTCCTCCTCCTCCTCCTCATCCTCCTCCTCCTCCTCCTCATCCTCCTCCTCCTCCTCCTCACACCGGTGACGGGGATGTGCGGGGCGGGGCGGTGGATACTCACACTCACACAATGGCGGCACGCTATACTCGTGCAGTATAACGGCCGCTCCCAGAGCCCGGCGACCCGACCCGACCGGCGCGGCGCTCGACCTGATGAGAAGTGCGCGAGCAAGTACTCTAAGGCTCCGCGGAAAGCAGGCCGCATTGCGAACACTGGTCACCGATCTGGGAAAGATACCAATAGGGTACTCCGGGGCTCGGCCAGCCCAGAAGTAGAAGAACAAAAATCTTCGAGCACGGGGAGGAGAGGGGACGAGTGGGGACACACACCCCTCCCAGCCCCGTGCCCGAAGATTTTTGTTCTTCTTCTTCCGGGCTGGCCGAGCCCCGGAGTACCCTATGAAAAATTCAAAGACAAGACGACAAAGAAACCACGACTTTCTGCCGTGCATGCGGGGGGCTCTTTCGCGTTGTTCGACACTGCACGATTTGTTTAAGCATTTACGGCAAAACCGACCGGTCTTTTTAGCTGAGAGACAATGTGGCAGGCCTGGCCCATAGCAGGCCAAGGGGCTCAGCGGGAGCGGGTAGAGCACGGACGGCAGTGGTGGCGGCGGTGTGCCTAGGCCTAGGCCTAGGCGCGCCCCGCCCGGCCCGGCCCGCGCCGCAGCCCAGTGAAAGTGTTAAGGTATTCTGTATGAGCCGAGAAGATTCCCCCAACACGCACGCACCCGCGCCGCGCTGCACCGCGCCGAGCGCTGCTCGCCTCGCTGCCACGGACGGACAACCACCCCGGCCCTGCCCTGCCCGACCACAGGGAGAGTCCCGTCATGCTCTTCTCCTCTGAGAGCTGCCCTGCGAGCGCCCGCTGCTGCTGCTGTTGCTGCTCACGACTGATTCACAGCGACGCTCTCGCACTTCTGTCCCTGTCGCACTCGTCGCACCCCACAATGCCCTACGAAGGGCTCTGCTATGAGTGCGAGGGGGAAGCAACTCTGAAATTTATGTACACCTCGTAAGTCAGAAAAAAATTAGGAAAAATCCAGAAAAAAAATATTGGTAAAATTCATATCAATCAAAAATTCAATAAAAATTCTCAAAAATATGCACACGAAAATTCAGAGTTGTTCCCCTCTCGTATAAGTGCGACAAGGATGGAGGCATAGGACGCAGCGTTCTTCCGAATCAGTCGGCTGGGCTGGTCTGGTCTCGTGCTTGCACTGCTGCGCTCACTGCCAAGGGCTGGCCGCGACCCGGCCCGACCTGGCCTGCCTGTCCCTGTTATTCCATGAGGCTGCCCTATGCCCATAACATACATGCGCCGGGTCGTGGGATGTGGGCCGGCCCTGCCCCGCCCTGCCCTGCGCGGCCAACAAACCGGTTGCTTCGGCTTCAGTTGCGCCGCCGATGATATCCTGCGAAGCGGGCGTCACTTGGCTCGGTGCAGACGGCGGGGCGGGGCGGGGCGGAGTGGGTGTTCCGCGGCGACACGCAGCCCAGGGCCCACTGCCGCTGCTGCTGTTTATTCCTCCCAGAATCCAGTTTCTTTTCTGCGCAGCCACATTAATGCCAAAACGGTACACTAGGCGGGCAGCGGCGGCGGCGTCGCCACTAGGTCACTGGACGGGATGAAAACACATACGCTGCATGGATCCTGCCCCACATGTGTGTGTGTGTGTGTGGGCGCGTGCGTTTGTCCGAGGAGAGTGAGTGATCAGGGTGGTATTCCGGAAGTTCCCTGGCGTAATGACTGGTGGGCCCGGGCCGGGCGCGGCGGCGGCGTGGGCCTGGTGGGCCGAGGCGCGGTGCGCCCCAGCCAAGCAGGGGGGTCGGAGAGGAGCGTGTCTTTGCAGGGTTATTCCAAACAGCGCCCTCTCTCTCTCTCAGTCCTGATGGCCGGCCCCATGAGCGCAACAAGGATAGAGAGACGAAACCTGGGTAACCGCAACTGTTTTGCACACGGTATGGTGCGCGCGCGTGCCAGCGGCCGGCGAGGCGCTGCGTCGCGTCGTGACGCACACGGCGTTATGTAAACGACGAGGGACACGACGACGACGCGCGCGTTCGGACCGGACCTGATCTGTGGTGCTCCGCTGTCGTGTCGGGGTCACCCCGCCCGGCCCCGCCCCGCCTCTGCTGCCTGCATGACCCGATCAAATGTGATCCCATCCCAAAAAGGGACGCGGATATGATGTCGAGTCGACGGCTGCGTGTGGTGGTGGTGGTGGTGGGGGATCCTTACTGTACCTCCCTCCGAGGGGGGAAAGTTTGCGTATCACACTGCTGACGCATCACTGCGGCGCGTCGCTGCGCCCCTCGCGCCTCGCGCTGGGAGTCCGACACGGAAAAGGCGAGAGAGGGAATTACTCCTTTTTTTTCGTCCCCTGTCTGAAAACTAGCCGAGCCGAAGCCGATTGGCTTCTCCCGAGGGGGAAACAACTCTGAAATTGTTTATATGCCTCGAAAATCAGAAAAATCACCGAAATTCACAGATATTCAGGAAATTCACAAAAATTTCGGTAAAATACAAATGAAATTTAAAACGAAAATTCACAAAATATGTTGACCACAATTTTGAGTTGTTTTCTCCTCGGCTTCTCCTCGGCACTGCAGGCGGGGCGCCAGGCCGGGGCGTAGATACAGATGGGGGAGGGGGGGCGAGGGGGTCATTGAGACCCTTGCGGCGCCAAAAGGTTTGCAGCTCCCCCCCCCCCCCCTCCCTGACCAAAAAACGTTCCCACGCCTCTGGGCGCTCGGCCGCGGTGAGCGCTACGCTGAGGTGCTGCTGCAAGTTGCAGGCGGTGCAGGTCAGTCAGCTGGGCCCTGCCCGGCGCGACCAGCAGGCACCATGCAGGCCTAGCCCAGGCCCAGCCCGTGCCGCGGTCATCGAACCCGCGCTGCCGTGCGAGCCTTGCCGCGCCTCGCGCCTCGCCGCGCGTTCTCTCTCCCTTCCCTTCCCTCGCGCGAGGCGCGGCCCGCGGCCCGGCCGGCGTGCGGCTCGCGACGCTGTGCTTCGCCCCGCCCCGCCCCGCCCCTCCGCGCTCCTCGGCGCGTCCCCAATGAAAACCGCTAATCGCCGTTTTGACGAGCGGCTTTCAGCTCGCGAGCGCTTGCACGCGCATGTGTGTGTGTGTGTGTCGGAGTTAGACATGCAGCGATGACCTCAGTCGACGCATGGCCCCGAAGGGAGCGCGGATGCCCTCCATGTCGCTGGCGCGGTGGTGGGGCGGACCTGCCCGCCGGGCGCGGTGTCCATCTCCTGGTCCGACCCGACCGGCACGGCCGCTGATCACTCGCATAATACCGTTACGCGAACACCTGGCGAAACGCGTGCTGCCGCGACTCGGCGCGCGACCCCCTCCTGTCGATCCTGCCCTGCCGCGGTCGCTCTCGCGCCTCCTCCGTCCTTGTCGTACGCGTGGAGCCCCTGCAATCCCCAACATAGGGCACCGTTACAAGTGCAACGAGGACGGATGTGCGAGAGCGATCTTCTGAATCAGACGCCTACGTTCTGCTGAGCGGGTCTGCGGCCGGGCTGGTCCGCCATTTCCATTCGTCCTCCTCTCTCAAAGCCATATATTTCAACACGATCGGCTCGATTACTTTTGCTTACGCGGAGTGCATGCAGAAGCGGCCTGGGGTCAGCTCGCGGCTGTAAGTCAGCTCCGGCCGGGCCGGGCCGGGCTGGGCAGACTGTGCGAGCGCCCCGCTACGCCATGCACGCGACCCACATCGGGTCTGACCTTGGCTGTGGCAGTGAGCAAGGCCCGCCGGTGGGCCCCGCCTGGCCCCGCCTGGCCCCGCCTGGCCCCGCCCCGGTGGCGGAGCGGCCAGGCCCGGCCGAAGACCCCCAGCGCCCCCAGCCTGGCGCTCTGCTCCCGATGCCCCACCACGCCCTGCCACGCCCCCGCCCCGCCGCGCCGCGCCGCCTCCTTGCCCCGCCATTGGAACGGACGCCTTCCGTGATCACGTGCGTTCTGTCCGCCTTATCTCCGACTCCGGTAAATAAAAGCGAAAGGCTTTCGGCTCTGCCCGGAGGTTTCTCGCTCCGCTCCTCGTATGTACCTGGCGAGATGCTTCTCTCCGCTCTCCAAGCTCTCCGCTTCCTGATGAGAGGCAAGTTATTGATTCAATGAGTAACGCCAAAGCACTGCTAGTTTCTAGACCGTTGACGTTAGGGGCCCTCAGTAGGCGAGCCGATTGTAGTTCTCTGTTAAAGCTACAATCGGTTTGCTCACTACATTCCCTTCCAGCTTTAATGGTTTAGAAGATTATAAGCAATAAACCACTCAGACGGTATGGAAAACTCTACGCGACCTTTTTCAACCTGGCTCCTCTCTATCAGATAAAGGACATTAGAGAAAACCCGCCCGCGCCTGCGTCTTTTCTAGAACACCCAGTATACGTGAAAACGAGGTGGGGGCTCACTTCAAAAAATTATTTTACGGTCCCAGAAAAATTGTTTTTAAAAAAATCAAAGTAAAACAAGAAGAAAGATAAAGAAAAATCGAGAACAAATGAAATAAAAATTGAAAAAAAAATATATATATTCAGAAATAGGGGTAAGATCAAAATAAAAAAGGGAAATTTTCCTTGACAAATCTAAACAATAAATAAAAGATACGGTAATCAAAAGTCAAAAATATCATAGTACACATTTTGTATCAGTGATTTCCCCCCTCCCCCCTCTCTTGGAAAAGTCAAATTGGTCCACCGCGTGATAGAGTAGACTGGCGGTGCCGGTAGCTAGAGGGTTGGCGGGGCGGCGCACTCACACGGGTATGTGCGCAGTGTGGGCAGGGCTGGGCCGGACTGGTGAACCGGTACCAAAAGCTAACTGTTCCCTGCCGAGCTAGAGTACTACTCACTGCTGCCCGGACCGGCTGGCCGGGCCGGCCCCGCGCGGAGCCGGAGCACCGGCAGAGAGCCGCGGAGCCGCGGACACAAACCCCGAGGTTCGTTTTATGGGCTTGAGGCTCGCAGGGAACGTGGCGCAGCGCGCTGCAGCAGTATAAAGGCTTGCAAGCACCTCTGAGACGTTCTCCGTACCGCACCGAGACATCCTCCCCTCCGGCCCTGCTCTCCTGAATATCGTCGTCGTTCTCGTCCTCCGAACGTGACCTCCCCTTTCCCCTCCCCCTTTTTGTCCCCACCTCCGTCGCGGGACCGACTGATCCTATCGTCCTTGTCGCACTCATGGCAGTGCCCCGCCCGGTGCCGGGCAGTGTGGCGGGGGCGCGGCAGGCAGGGTGGTGGAGTCGCGTTGGTGTCGTGGACAGGAAAAGCGCGCACCCGTCCAAACAAAACTACAGCCGTAATTTTGGACAGCAGCATTGGAGGAGACGGCGGCAGCAGCGGAGGGTCGGGGGAAGGGCAGGGCGAGCAGGCAGCGGCTCCGGCGTAAAGTGAAAGTGTGTTGTCGTTTTTGAGGAGAAGGTGTCGACTACGCAGGGCACAGCGTCCACGACAGCAGGCGGCGACCCGGCCTGGGGTATCGGCCCGCTGTGTGTGTGTGCGCGCGCGCGCGCTGGAGGTCCTGTCTGTCCCGCCCCGCCAGAGATAAGCCCTTCTCCGACGAGACGCGGTCCGGCCAGACGCTCCAACCCTTTCAGCCGTCTGATGCCGAAGATCGCTCTCGTACCTCCGTCCTTGTCGCACCTTTGGCGGGTCCCTATGTCGGGCGTAGCAGGTTCTCGTGAGTGCGACGAGGACGGAGGCGCGCGAGAGCGATCCTTGGAATGAGACGGCGGGCGCCTTTTAGGCTGCGGCGGGCCGCGGGCTATCGGTCCCCACCTAACCCTCCTCATGCGTTTATTTAGTCTCTTCTGTTTAGGAATGCGGATCAGATGAAAAAAGAAGGGGAAAATTTTCAAGGCAACAGTTGACGTAGTTTCCGGGGCAGAATGAGGATTTGAGCTGAGGGGCGGGGCGCTCGCTTCAGCAGCTCACTGCCTTCAGGTTGACGTTAAAATTACTCATAGGCTGGAAGCCTCCTCCCCGCCTGCTTCCAGGCCGACTTTCTGGCCGGCGGCCCGAGATGCACGCCTCCTGATGGCAGGGCATGGGCGCCTCCCCCCCCCCACCCCACCCCGCCACGCCCGTGACACTAACCCCGACTCTTTGGCACGGTGCTCGCGGCTGCTGGGGCTGCAGACCAATCTGCGTGGTCCGGTCCTAAGTAACTTTAACCTGGATTCGGTGCCGCACTCCGCGTCAGGAAGAGGCTATCCAGATAGGATATTGTGAGAGAGCTGTGATGGAAAAAGCACAAGCGTGTCGCAGAGTTGCGGGTGAAGGCAACCCGCCCAAATTAGTGCGAGTGGTACCAGGCGCGGATTAAGGTCCGACTGGAGGGGGGGGGGCGCACCCCAGTTTGCCTACACACAGGGGTTTTGTCGCGCTATTTGCCTACTTTTCAGGCGTCTATCTAGTGACCGAAGGGGGAGGCGATCGCCCTCCCCCTTAATCCGCGCTGGAGTGGTACAGCGAGACCCCGGGAAGGCAGCGGCGCCTGCGCCTCCTGGCCGGCGGAGCAGTGAATCCGTGTAAGCCTAGCGATAGATTCTGATAAAAGAATTATGTGCGCATGCGTACGCCACCGAGAGGGGACACAAACTCGTAATTTTTATGTACAAATTTTGTGTAATTTTGAGAAGTTTAGATAATTTTTGTAAATTTTGGCTTGAGTTTTTTTTTTAATAAAGTTTGTGAATTATACTTTTTGATTTTTTATAAAATTTTCTGTAATTTGGTTTTTTTTTAATTACTCTGATTTTTTTTTCTTAATTACGAGGTTTACACAAATTTCAGGGTTTATCCCCCTCTCGAATGCAACCCTCTCCCCAAAACAAATCCAGTTACGGGTTTAAAAGAGGAGCGTTCGCGGGGCGCGTCACATCGGGGTTCTGCCGTCTGATTCAGAAAATTGCTCTTGCGTCCCTTCCTCCTTGTCGCACGTATCGCGGTGGCCTGTGTTGGGAATGGCTGTGCGTCAGGGCAGGGCCCCATGGATGGGTGCGACAAGGACAGAGGGCGCGAGAGAGCGATCTTCGGAATCAGACGCGGTTGCTACCATGGCCTGCCCGGGCCTGCCCCCTGCCCTGCCCTACGCCGCGCGCCCGACCCGGTCGGAGTCAGCGGCGCGAGGCGAGGCGAGGCGAGCCAGCGGCTGAGCGGTGCGGTGCGGTGTGTGCTTTACTTGAAGTGAAAGTCACGTCGCGTTTTGGCCGGTGCTGCTGCTGCTGCTGCTGTTGAGCTCGGCGCGGCTCGGAGCGCTCGCTCTGCCCTAGCCTCGCGGCCCTAGCCCACCACTCCAGCAGCGCCAGGGTCGCTGCCACCGCCGCCGCCGCTGCTCCTGCTCGGCCAGGGTAGGGTAGGGAAGTAGCGGGCGGCGCGGGAGGAACCGCGTGACGTGACGGCAATCGCGCGGGAGCGAGCGCGTGCGACATGTGCCATTGTGTCGCGCTGTGCACGCGTGCGTGGGAGAGAGACAGGGATAGAAGCGCTGAGAGAGAGAGCGAGAGGGAAGACGAGGATGACACAAAGGGAGGAAGGACGACGACCTCCGCCGCGCGACGCCGAATAGCGCAATAATCTGCCCTCCAATGACGACAAAAAAAAAGAAAGTGGAGACGTGGTGCGGCGTGGACACGCGGACTTCCCTGCTCCTGTCGGGGCGGCGGGTAATGCAAGCGGAATAACATATCACGGCGCGCGTCGTCACGGCGGCGCGGTGCGGCGCGGTGCGGCGCGATGCGGCAGGTGTGGAACGTATCGGGGTACTAGACCATGTCGGCAGACGAGACACAACCCCCACCGCGTCGTGGTGTCGTTCCACCCCGCGCCCCGCCCCGCCCCGCCCCGCCCCGCCCCGCCCCGGCACAGCGTCGTGTGCGCTGCGCGCTCTGCTCTGAGCTGTGCTCGCAGGAGGCCGCACTCTGTGCACAACGTCTCACCGACCAATCATGAAATTGTTGCATCCAGCTTTCACTCTCGATATAACATAAGAAGCGGCCGCGGCACGGCGTGTCGGGCGCGCGCGCACCGCCGTGCACGGCCTGCCCTGCCCTGGCCCGCCCTGCTCTGCCCTACCGTGCCTTGCCCTGCCTACTTCTCAAAGTGCCATCAACTTGCGCAGGACATTAGCATTGAGAGCACTGGACAATCATTTAAGACCGTGGCGTCTGGACGCGTCTTAGCCGTGCTGGCTTAGTGTTCGTCCAGAGAGCCGCGGAACCACGATTCGATTCTTGCTGTAGTAAAATAATTTTTTTCTGAGGACAGCAACTTGGGGTGGAATCGAACCCCCCATTTCAGCGTAGTTTCCTCGTGGAGTCACCGACGGTCTAGAGGTCATAGTACCACGAAAGCGCGTGTCATGAGACTCGGCACTTGGGGCCTGTGTTCACTTCCTAGATAGGTTCTTCACTGGCAACGAAAGAGAGTTGTCAGGAAGTTCCGTCCCATGCCACGGGGGGTAGTCCCTCGTGGAAAAGTAAGGCCGCCTATGAATCTGGCTCCTTAGTAAACAGCTTATCCATGACCTGTGCGGGAGCGGGTCCAGCACAGGTCTAACCAGCCGTACGATTACTCTTCCGCAAAAACCTTCTCTTTCTGCTCTCCTCCCTCTCTATATTCGTCCTCTTCTTGCCTTTACCTCCCAATGACCGGTCATGCGTTCCGGTGGTGCCAAGTCAGCAAGGCCGTCAGTCTTAAGAACTCCGAAGTTTAAGCAGGTGGGGCTCGCAGGTTGCGAGTTAGGTTCCGACTTTTCAATTTTAATGAATTTGAGGAGTCGTACAATTTTTTGCGGCACATGCTCCGGCCTGGCCCTCTCTCTACGTTACATATTCTGTCTCCAATTTATCCGTCTGAACAAGGTCAGACAAAATCCAGGTGGGACAGTGCTTCTTTTGGATTTGGGGGAAATCACCAGGTCGGGCAAAATTAGATCGGACTATACACACACCCTGACCGTCATGGTGACCGTGCCCGTGCCTCAACCCACGGAGGCAGGAGCGCCCCCCTCCCCTACCCCACTCCACCTCGCTGCTCACTGAACCTCACATTACTGCTCGAGTAAAAGAACCCAGAGAGTCAGTCCGGTGACGGAATCATCCTCCGCGGATCACTTTCTCTCCCGCGGCGGGCTGAGGAGCAGCCGAGCACAAAGACGGCGCGGACCGGGTCCGGGCAGGGCGGTTCAGCGCTCAGCCCAGGACAACGGCGATGAGATGAGACTCGTTCATTTAAACGGGCGGTACGGCTCTGCCGGTACACGACCCCACTCCTCGCCATGTCTCTCTCGCGCGCTCAATGAGCACGCCGAGGGTACGAGAGCGCTCTGTCACTCTCGCACTGGAGGAGTGCACCTACACGCGACGTGTGCGCGTGCATCGGAATCGCTCTGCTGGTCGCTTCGCACCCACCACGGCCCGGGGCCTTTAGCCGCGGGATTGACCCTGTGGCCTCCTTCCCTCCGCCACCCCGCCCTGGCCCGGGCCGGCCCGGCGACGTCCCGTTCCGCTCTGCCCCGCCCTGCCCCGCCCTGCCCCGCCCTGCCCCGCCCTGCCCCTCCCGGTGGACTTTGATGCACATGGTCTAATTGCACGCTGCTCCACACGGGACCAGGACGCCTCGGCTTGTTATCACTGCCCTGGTGCTGTAACGGTCCAGGCGGGGCGGGGCGGGGCGGGGCGGGGCGGGGCGGGGCGGGGCGGGGCGGGGCGGGGCGGGCGAGTCTTCAGGATGAGGTGCACCCCGCCACACCCTCAGGATCGGACGGGTAGACGGCGGCCTGGAAGATGTATGGGAGCGGCGAGGGGTAAAAAATGAAAGGAGAGACAAGTGCACAATGGTCTGACTCTGGGATGGCGCGCGGGTCTCCGCCCGCCGCGCAGGTAGGCGAGTTGAGTGTCAAGGACTTGCTTAGGGCGGACGCCGCGCCCCGCCCAGCTCGACTCACCTGTTTCCCACTTTTTCTGCAGCAGGCTCCCGTTTCTTCTTACTTTTACCAGACATTTTTACGCAGCACAAATGGCGATGAATCTTTAAACTTTGGCTCGTCGGGTCCGGGACGCGACTCGCGTCGCCCCTGCCTCTTCTCTAGGCCGCCGCCGTGCTCTCATTTCCTGCAGATTTGAGCGGCACGAAACGGCGGGATGTCCGTGATTCTCTCCCGCGGGGAGCCAGCCTCCCCCGCAAGCTCCGCGCTACAGATATTTTTTTTACCCTCACCCCCCCCCCCCCCCCAGCACCCCCTCCCTCTCTCCTCCCCTTCGATTTGAAGATGGCCGGGCGGCGGTACTCCTCGGGGCTCGACCCCGTTGGGCGAACGGACTGCGAGCGCGCTGCGAGGAAGGGCGCAGACGAAGGGGAAACAAATCTGCAATTTTTGTACATATCGTTATTCTGGAAAATTCAGGAAAATTCACAAAAAAAAAAGTATGTAAAATTCAAGAGAAAATGTACAAAAATTTAAAAAAGATTCTATACAAATTCATTCAAATTCACGAAAATTCACGAAAATGACACAAAATGTGTACACTAAAATCCAGAGTTGTTTCCCCCCGGATGTGGAGTGCGGAGCTTTTCCGCCCATTGCCATTACGCGAAGCAGCGTTGAAGTAGGATGCAGTGCCCTATGTGCGCTGCGCGCCCCCGTGCGGGCCGTCCTACTGGTATACCGCCCCTCCCACCACGGCCCGGTCCGGGCGGGGCCAGTGGGGCGGAAATGGACGTCGCATGACTCCAGACTCGTGACTCGTCTTCGACCTGCCCGTGTGCGCGCGACTTTTCGTTCGAGGAGTCAGTCCTTCCTCGCGCCTTCCATTGCACGCTGCGCTGCCGCGCCATAAACGAACGAAGTTACTGTCTATTGATTTCTTTGTCGTTTCGCTAGCTGCTCTTCCCTCCTTCTGCCACCCACGACAATGTATAGAGCAATAATAGGAAAAAAAGTATGACGCGTGGTATTGTACTCGTCGGGCCGTTCCCCGCGATGCACCCGCGCCACACACAGCTGAGGCGCCACACGCCGGGCCTTGCCAGGGCAGCGGTCCACCTGTACCAGGCGGCGAGCCAAGCTCCTTCTAACGGAACGTCCATCGAGCACAAGAGGGGCGTGCGGGCCGAGGTGGAGAGCGGCGGGGAGTCCGAATGAGGCGTGGCGCAGCGGCCACCACGCCCTATGTGGAGCCGCGCAGGACCGGAGCGGAGCGGAGCACACTACGCAGCAGAACGTCTCGCGATTAGTTTTTTTTTTTTTAATATATATTTTAAGCAGTATCACTTCCATTTGTCGTTGATTTTCAAATGGCATCAGGGCAGAAGAGGGGGGAGTCACTTCGAAAAGTCATTGTATGGCCTCCAAAACATCGTTCAAAAAATAAATTAAAAAGTGACTGAAATTTTCATTGAAAAATCAAATAGAAAAGTCAATTTAAACAAAATATAAATCAAAATTCAATCTCCCCTCGCGGGCAGTAGTTCGCGATGACGGGTGGAGGTGGGCTAGGGCGCGCGGTGGTGCTCTCAGACTCGGGTGGGGCGGCGTGTCATTTGCACATGCATGCAGGCACGCACACGGCGCGCACTTGGCAGCGCCCGCTGACCCGATCGGGCTGCCGGGCCGGGGCGGGGAGGGGCCGCGGCCGTCCTAACGGTTGGCGCCCTACTCATCGCCCCGCCCCGCCCGCCTTGCGCCTCGCACCTCCACCCGCCCCACCTGCGCGCGTGGGCTCCTGGTGCACTGGGAGCGGAGCAGCCTGATTACGGTGTTCTCGACGCGGACGGCCCTCCAGCCGCAGCCCGGCCGCGGACTCTGGCGTTTTGCGGCCTCAAGTCAAGGCCGTCCTACCCCGCGCCGCCCCGGTCCGGTCCGGGACCCCGAAGGCCTTTACCGCTAGGTTCGGGAGGAGCGAGGCGAGGACGGCCCCAGGCTGGCCCGGCCCGGAGAGCGACGCGTGAGACTCGCAAGGTGTCGTCATAACAGGGCCAGTGGGTCGCCCCGCCCCGCCCCGCCCCGGGCCGCAGCGCCGGGGCTGGGGAGCCCCGCGCCGAACGCCCCGCCCCGCCCCACCTTGCGGACCAGCATTGCCGCCTAGGCTAAACAAGGCGGATGGAATGCGCGGCCCGCGGCCCGCACCCGCACCCTCGCAGGGAGAGGCAGGGCAGGACACTGCCGACTGATTCAGAAGATCGCTCTCATCTCTCGGTCCTTGTTGCACCAACAGCGCTGCCCTATGCTGGCCATGGTAGTGCTCCATGAGTGCGACGAGGACAGAAGTACGAAAGCGATCTTCGGAATCGCTCGTCAGAGGTGCTGCGGGGCCTGCTGGCTGAGCACGGCCGCGCTCCTGCATTCAAGTCTCCGGCCGCAGGGGCCAGGTGCGGCTCCGGCCGGCTCCAGCCAGCTCCGCGGGCGGCACATCGCTCCGGGTGGGGCCTGTAAGGCTGACAGGTCTCACCCCTTTGACACCGGCCTGTGCCGCCCCGCCCCGCCCCGCCCAACCACGCCCCCGTACGGTACCCTATTCGATGACAAGACGGTCCGAGCGGCCCTGCTGGTTGGGCTGGGTCCTTTGGGCGGAGCCCCTTTTAGGCCCGGGGCTGTGTCGGGCCGGGCCGGGCACCCCGCCGGGACCGCCACGCCGCGACGGGCAGAAGAGACCAAAGGGTATGATGATCCTTACGGGAACTCGGCCCCGGGGCGTACCGGGCCGGGCAGGAGGGGGGTGGGGGTGGGGGGGAGGCTGCCGCCTAAGCCCACGCGTCGCTTGGAGGGCAGCCAACGCCAACCCGCCGCAAAATGGAGAGGGGTCGAGGGGCTCGAGCGGAAGGGTTCACAACGGAGTCCAGTGCCGCTCCAGAACGACGAGGACGATCGTATGTGGCTCGGCACGGCTCGGCTCGGTTCACTGGACTCGGACCCGAGTCGCCTCGGCTTGGCTATACCTCACCATCCTTCTTTCTCCGTTTCCCTGTCCGCTGCGCCACCTTTCTTCTTCGCCTCCTCCACCTCCGACGTTCTCCTCCAAGCCCGCCCTCCGCCCTCCGCCCTCCGCCCCTGTCTCTCCCCCCACCAGGCCCCCGCGCCGGGCCGGGCCGGGCCGGGCCGGGCCCGCCGGGCCCCCACCACCGGGCCGTGGTACATAGCTCGCCCGGCTCGCCCAGGGAAAAGTGGGTCATCGTATATAAAGGAAGTTGAAGGCACCTGGCGTGTCCACTCTGTGCCCAGACTTTGCCGGTGTCGTTTCGTGCGAGTGTTTGCCCTTGTGTCGATTCAGTGTGTTTGGTGGTGACTTTTTATTTCTCGCCAGTGAGGGACTTACCAGTGACAGCTAGCAGGTGAGTTTCGGTGGATGCGAGGAGTGCAGCCCTGCGAGTGCATGATGTGCCTAGTTAGTGACTTCCCTGCCGTGAGTGCAAGTCGTGTGTCAGTGAGTAGTGACTGGAGTAGTGACCCAAGCGAGTACGGTGAGTGCAGCGCAGTGCAAGTGCAGCGGCTGCGGCGCGCGGCTCCACCGCACGGGTCGGCGGCCCCGACTGCGCCGCGCTGCGCCGCGCCGGCCAAGACCCTGGCCTTGCCCTCGGAGCCGCCGCAACGCCTCGAACTTCAGCCGGACCGCGGTGCCTGGTCGGCCGAGCCGGCGTCTTCTTTTTATGTCGTGTTCCTTCAACAACGGTTATTGCGCGCTCAGCTTAAAGAAAGGCTTGATTGAGGGGATGAGGCAGCGCTTTAAAGATGCTCTAGCGCTTTAAGAAGGGCATTGCACTGAAATTGGAGGAACATGCAGCGGGAATAAAAGAAAGAATGGCAAGAAACAATTGAATGGGATGCTACGTGGTTGATTTTCAATGCGGAATGTTGTGTTGCTGAGGTGAATGTCGTGGGGCCCGTCGCCCGGGCCCAGCGGTGTGCGGTGGTGTCTTGTAAGTCGCGACGTGCTCAGGTCTGTGCGGAGCGGGGTGGGGCGGGGCGGGGTGAGGCGGGGCGGGGTGGGGTGGGGCACGAGGCAAGGTGGGGCAGGGCTGGCACCACCGCGCTCACATGCTCGCTTGGAAAGCGGTCTCGCGACCGGGCCGCCGTAGCATCCTGAACCCGTCAGACGTCATCAGAGTGAGAGCAGAGGGCTTCACACACAAGAGCTTCGTGTCAGCTTTGCGTCTCCACCACACATTGTGTGTGTGTGTGTGTGTGTGAGTGTGTGGGCAGTGAGGCTGAGATCGCAGCCACTTTCATTGTCACTTTCTTTTAATGCCGCGCCAGGCCCGCGCCGTACTGTCGGGTGGGTAATGGTTCGTATCGGCTGAACGTCTTCTCTCTCTCTCTCTCTCTCTCTCTCTCTCTCTCTCTCTCTCTCTCTCTCTCTCTCTCTCTCTCTCTCTCTCTCTCTCTCTTCCACCCCCACTCTCTCTCCCCTTGCTCTCCCTACCCCTCTTCTCCCACCATCCCCTTCTCGTATATTCCCTCATCCATCTGTCCTTTTCGCTCGTCGATTTTTCACCGTGCGCCATTCGAAATATGTTCGTTTTCGAATGATCAGCCAACCGAGAAAGCGCACGTCCATCTCCGTATTATGATTATTTTTATCTACGCAATAGAAGCCCACTTTCTTTTCATCTCTGCGCGCGGTAAATAAAATATATCCGACGAAACAATTATGCGATTGATACCACAAGAACTTTAGGCTGCGTGACATGGTAGGGGAAGTCCCATAAACGTGTGACTTTCGATAACGTCATTTGACTCTCGACTAGACAATATCTCAAAAATACCTGGGCATTCGGCCAAAACGGACCAAAACGAGCAGAACGGTGAAACCCGGTGCGGGAAGTAGGTTAGGAATGCCATCCGAAAGGTGGAGTAGGCGGGAGCGGGGAGGGGGCAGAGGCTGAGGTGCGTTAGGCCCCTGGGAGAAAGAGGTGGGGGGGGGGGGAGAGGTCGTCCTGGTCGGGGAGAAGAAAGCAAGGAGTGGCGGAGCGTGGTTGGTAAGAATAACGCCGTTAAACCTGTTGTTCGGACCAGCGCCCCTACCCCGCCCCCCTTCCCCGACCGCGCCCACTCCATGGTGCTCCCCGCTCATCCCGACGCTATCGCTGTTGTAATGACATAACCGCCACGGGGAGGGCCAATTCAATCCCATCGACACATAAAATTAAGAAGACTGTCGGGACGGGATTGCCCGCGTCCTCTCCACATACCTGAGTCCACGTTTACTACAGCCCCCCCGTACCATTAAGTTCACGCGAAGTACCCACTGCTGTGCAACCGCACCGTCCCGGAGCTAAGGTTCATGTTTTCTTTTCACCTATTTTCTTTCCGAGAGGCTCCCGCGTGGGATTATTGTTATAACAGTATCATTACTATTATACTTATCTACCCGACTGCTGGGCACGGCAAAGTAGGCCGAGTTCCTTTAGGATCAGGCCGCCGACGCGGCACCGGCACCGGCACCGCCCGTCACTCAGCGACTTACTTT
This sequence comes from Frankliniella fusca, assembly GCA_029379305.1. NCBI lineage: Eukaryota > Metazoa > Arthropoda > Insecta > Thysanoptera > Thripidae > Frankliniella > Frankliniella fusca. Next base: position 49,706 of record JAHWGI010001033.1, on the reverse strand, counting down.
GTACCCGCTACTCCCCGCCCCCCTCGTTCTCTCTCTCCCTCTCTCTCACCATTGGGCCCTGCCTGGGCCCTGCCCCCTACACGCGGCGTTCGCAGTTGGCCCCACGTCCACCCTGTAAATCACTATTGGAAAAAAAAGAGAAAAAAACTGTAGAAAACTCAAGGTCGGTAGATCGCCGCGCACCGCCCCCCTGGCCCAAGTCCTGCCCCGCCCCGCAGCACGCAGCTCACTTTCGCTGGTCGAATAATGTGGAGTTGCGCGGAACCGGAACCAGACGATTCGTCGTGAACGACAGTCACGCGCCGATGCGTAGAGCGCCGCGCATCCTGATGAGGGCCGCCCCGCCCCGCCGTCAACCTCCTCTAGGTCACAGTGCGGGTCGCGACACCCACCCCGGCGCTCACGTGGTCCGGTCCGAGCCACCCCGTTTAGTTCCCCGTTGTCTGGGTGCGGTGCTCCGCAGCGCGACGCCTTACTGTTACCTGTTGGACGGCGCCTGGAGCGTCTCGGGGCGGGGCGGAGGCGGGGCGGGGCCGGGGCCGGGGCGGGGCCGGGGCGGGGTGGGGGCGGGGCGGGGGCGGGGCGGGGGCGGGGCGGGGGCGGGTCCGGGCCAGACCGCGGAGACGCCAGACCGCGGCTCGCCGTCGTCGTCACTCCGGAGAGTCATGAGAACAGAGCGCCCTCGCGGGACTCGGCAAGAAAGAGGAAGAAGGAGGAGAAGAGAACAAAAAACGTTATTGACACAGTCAGGTGATTTTTGACCGTCAGTGCCAGTGGAGCGGCGAGGAGACAAGACTCGCTCCCGTTAGTCGCCTGCGTCCCGTCCCGTACCGCGCGCCCCAATTGTAAACGCCGGATTCTTACAATATATATTTCCCCGCCGCACTGGAGTGTTTGAGACTTTTGGGCTGCGACTTTGGGATTTGAACACTCGGCCGATGCCTCACGGACGGGGGGCGGCGGGGCGGGGATTCGAAAGTCGTTCCGGGCTACAGCCCTAGCGAGCCCCGCCCCGCGCCCCACGCCCCACGCCCCACACCCCGCGTGCTGCCGCCGGTGAATGTATCAGGTCGATAACATAATTCGCTCATCAGCATAATGGGTGCTCCACCTAGTAGCGGGGAGCATTGCTGCTCCTCCACCTCGCCAAGGAGGGCCGTTTTACCTGGGCAGGCTTGGCCAGAGGCAGGATGCTCCCGCCACGCCACGCCCGCTTTGCGAATGGTTGGGTTCTACGGTTCTGCACCGACCGCACCATCCGCATTCTCTCTCCCGCCCGCACCCACACATTCATTGTCGTCTTCTTTGTAAATAATCGCACGAGGGATTGCGCTCAGGTGCCGGCCCGGCCCGGCCCAGCCTGTCTGTCCCCGGGGCCCCGGGGGGCGTTGACCTCGTCCCAGCGTGTCGTCCTCCGTCAGGCGCTCCATTTACACAGCGACAGCGGGCGCCACCACGCCCCGCCACTCAGGCTACACTGTGTGAAAAGGTGATTCTGCTGCGGCCCGGACGATCGGATTTGTGTGTGTGTGTGTGTGTGTGTGTGTGTCCTACGCACTCACGTGCAGAGTGGGTGACACTGCACGCCAGACCCGACCTGACAGGTGACTCTGCTGGATCGTTCTGGACCACACGCATCGCACCAAGCCGTCGTGGTTGTGCGCGGTGAGGTCCGCTCGGCGCCCAGCCCAGTGTTGCGAAAAAAGTTAGGCAAAAAAAAACGCGCAATACGCCTATGTGCAGGTGGCGGTGGTATCTCAGCCTGCGTACTAGGCAACTCCCCTACAGTCATGCACAAATATTGCCCTGTGGGCAGGCGGAGATACAGTCCCGTTACGCACAGGTGTATTGGGTGGTTTTTTGCCTAACTTACAGGCAACCCTGACGCCGCCCAGGCCCAGCAGTCCTCTGGCGTAAGGCATTCCAATTCCTTCCGTGTCTCTGGTCTGTGGTAAAGCTAGGACGACCAGAGGTCGAACACGCAGGGCACCGCGTGCCCGCCCTGGTCCTGGTGTCCTGGGTGGTGCTTTCCTGCTGCTGCCGCGGAGAAAGGACCCGGTCGTGGCGCTCGGGGGGCGACCCGCCGGACTGGGCCGGGCCGGGCCACCTGCTAGGGCCGCGGTGCCCGGTGCCCGGTGCCTTGCCTGTGACCAAGGCCCGCCTCTGGTCAACGACCTATTACAAACCGGGTATGGCTATGGCGGCGGCCGGGACCGGGCGCGGCGTGGCGCGGCGTAGAGCTCCTGCAGGCCCGTGAGGGGGGCTGCGCGCTGCGCCACGGGCAGGACGAGAAGTGAGGGAGACAGAGGAAGTGGTTGGTGAGGATTTTGGTGAGAGGCGCGGAGGGGGTAGCGGTCACTGACTCACTCGGTTCGGTTTTGGTCCACTTTCTACTTGGGCGGCGCTTGGCGGCCGGGCCCCGCGCAGGAGCCGCCCAGCCCCAGCCCCCTCCGCGCCCGGATGACGCACCCTGATCACACCCGATAGCGACGCCGCCGCGCGAGTCGGTGCGGTAATGCCAGCCATATGCCGTACGGGTACAGGTGTAGCCACGTCCATTTTATTTTCGCGATTAATGGGAAAGAGCAGGGCGATGACCAGCCAAGATTTCTCTCCCCGCGCTGTGCTCAAGCTAACGAGGCCGTCGCTGCACGGCCGACGGATCGGAGGCAGGACGCAGCAGGGTGATCGAAGGCGTTTGAGTTTGTGTGTGTGTGTGTGAGTGTGTATGTGTGCGCGCGCGTGTGTGTGTTCTGGTGAAGTCATATTACGGGGCAAAGTGGAGGGAAAATGAAGCGAAAGTTGAAGAGGCGAGGTGAGGTGGGGCGACAGGGTAGGGCAGGGCGAGACGGGGCGCCCCTGACGCACGTACGTAATCATCAAGTGCCAGAGCTTCCTGCGCCGGGCTCCGCCGGCCGGGAGCCTGTGACGTTATTTCCGCACTTTATGATGTCTTACGATGCCCGGGCCGGGCCGGGCCAGGCTGTTCGGGGCAGGGCAGGGCAGGGCTGTACCTCCTCTTACCTTTGGTGCAATATCCGTCAAACGGCCCGCGTGTGTCGACGACCTCGTCTCGTCACATCTCCAGCTCGCAACGCGCCCAACCAGTAAGGTGATACCGCACGAAAGTTTCATCTCTACATGTCCTTGTCGCTCGTCCATAAGGAGCGAGAGAGAGGACACTATACTAAACGCTGTTCGGAATGACCCTGCCGGCCGGCGCGCGCGCCGCGTTCGGTTCGTAGACCCTGTCGCGAGGTTGACGGGCAGCAGGCTGACGGAGCTGACGAGACCGCCGCGCGGCGCCACCGCAGCGGAGCGGACATGCCCCATCAACGAGGGGGAAGAAAGGGAAAATGTGGGTCAGGAGGAGGAGGAGGAGGGCGCCCTAAGCCCTTCGGGCCGGCCCAGCACGGCCAACACTACGGCAGTCACGTTCCCAGGGCGGTAAGTGAGCACGCCCGCCCCGCCCCGCCCCGCCCTACCTCACCTAACGGTACCCCGGGGCCTAGGCTGTCCGTCGGGTAAGGTTAGGTAGGTATACAAACGCCACGCCGCGCCACGCCGTACCCGCTCGCTCGCTGCCCTCAGGGGGTACTCAGGTCGATCCAAACGTTGCCGAGAGAAGGAACCAAGAAAAGATTACGGTATGTTTCTCGGATGAGTTTCGCTTTCGTTTGCTTGCATCCCCCCCTATGCGGTGATGGAAGGAGGGAGGAGACCAGTCGGGCCTCGTCGATTAGGGAGGAGGCGCGGCGGCGGGCCGATAGAGGACGAAAGTGAAGTCGGCTGGGACCGGGGGCGGGGGCGGCCGGTAGATTGTCTCTAATGTCACGACGGGTCAGGGTCGCCCGGAGTCTCCTTTCGATTTCATTCCCAGACCAGCACTGCATTTCCTTTCGGGGCGGGTCCGGGCCGGCGGCGGTGAGGCGCCCGGAGTACTTAGTGTCCTGTTTCTGCGTAGCTCCTGCACTGTCCTGCCGGCGCCCGCCCTGGCGCCCGCCCCGCCCATCCCGGACCCCGGCCACGGCCACTGACAGGACACGGAGGAACATGGCAGGCCGGCCAGCACAATCGCACTATCATCGCGTGCTTTTTTTCCCTCCACCTCAGGGAAGCGTTCGAAAGCTCGGGCGCCATGCGTAAGGCACCGTGCAGACTGCGAACTTTCTCATAGCGGGCACGCCGGACACAGAGGCGCGTAGGGTTACCCCCTTGACGTCAGCATGGGGCCAAGCTGTGTGCGTTTGTGCCGTGATACGTGTGGTCTGCCGCGCCACTGCCGGGGCCGCGCGAGCCAGTCTCAAAGATTTCTGCTCACATGAGCTCACGGGGGCAGTGTGAGTAGTAGTCCGGAGGAGAAACTGCATCTCTTCACACTGTACGAAACCCCGTCACGGACACTGTCGCGCATCGTCGCCCCTCCCCTTCTCTCTCCCTTCCCTCTCTCTCTCTCTCCCCCTCTCTCTCTCTCTCTCTCTCTCTCTCTCTCTCTCTCTCTCTCTCTCTCTCTCTCTCTCTCTCTCTCTCTCTCTCTCTCTCTCTCTCTCTCTCTCTCTCCTGCACCACTGCTGCGCAGCCCGCGTCACACCAACAGCACGGCGGCGGCAGCGTTGCGCTGCGGTGGCGCGACTTAGCGGCGCTGCTTGGCTTTCACATTTACAGTAAACTCTACGCCCGACGCGACGCCGAGCCGAGGCCGAGGCCGAGGGGGCAAGGAAAATGAAACGGCGCGATAGACGGAAGAGGGAGGAGAAGCGAGGTCCGATACGCGCTTCTTGCCCTCGGGAGTATACAGGGGGTAGTTCAGACTTATCCGCAAAAATCCATGACCGCGTACATATCTTATATCACGCTTTGCATTCAGCGAACGCTCAAGGATCCGCGACTACAAACTCGACGACAAAGTCGCGAAGTTTCGCGAGATATGGGACAGGAAGTTGGGAGCGGTGCGGGGATGTCGTCGCACGGGATGTGCTGCGACTGTCTGCGTGTGCGACGCAACGCTCACGCACTACACGTTCTTCCTGCGATTGTGCCCCGCGCCCCCGCCCCGCCGGACCTGTCTCCGTCGGCTGTAACATCCACCACCACTGTCACATGGGATGCCGCATGCCGCATTGCGTGTTGAGTCTTACCCCCTTGTTCCCTTTCTTGCCCTCCAGGATGGAGCAGAGGCAGGTTGTGGGGTGGACGCTGCTGGCGCTCGTCGGCTGCTCCGCGGTGCTGCCCGCCCTGGCGCTGCCGCACCCAGCGCAGCACCCGCCGCTACACCAGCTGCAGCACCGCCAGTACCCCGTGTACCAGCACCAGCCCCAGCAGCAGCTGCAGCAGCAGCAGCAGCCGCAGGCGGAGGCCCGCAAGTACGCCGAGAAGCCCAACGCCATGAAGAAGGTGCCCATCGACAACGACCTGGACGACATCCAGACCAACCAGATCTCGGTAAGGGAGAGGGAGGAGGAGGAGAGAAGGCGTGTCCGAGACGGGAGGGGTGTCCCTTCAAAACTTAATTGTACGACGGTCCCAAAAAAGTAATAATATAAGAAATTTAAAAAAAATAAAAATAATAAGATACAGAAACATCGGAAAAATCTATAGCAAATTACAAACGACTGAAAAATGAAGTCAGAAATAGGAGGGAAAAGATCAAAATTTTATCAAACAGTGACATAAATTTTCCTTTTCAAATCAGAAGAAAAATAAAAAAATTAGAAAGCCAAAGAAGTTATTATACACATTTTGTTTGAGTGATCCCCCTCTCGACCGGCTCAGCTCCGACAGGACGACGTGCTGACCGTGCGACCGTGCTTGTCTGTCAGCAGGATGGCTTCTCGTGGAGCAGCATGCTGAGCATGATCATGCAGATGCTCTTCAACGGCGGCGCCCAGGCCGGCCCCAGCAAGTCGGAGGGCCTGGATGACGATGTACGTCCAACTACCACCACTACCACAACACCTCCACCTCCACCGCCCTCTAAAACTCACGACTCTTCCGACTATGCACTCTCAGTAAGACCCACTCAGATCACTCCAGTGGTCTGCTCGCCTGTCGGTTCGGCTCGGATCGGTGTAGCTGTTCGTCTCGTCTCGCTCAGAAAGAGAGAGATAGAGAGAACGAGGATGAGGGTAGGGGGAGCCCGCGGACGCATGCATGGCTCGTAGTTAGTTCGTAGCGTTGAACAGAGAAATGCCTGATTTTACTATTATTGTTTTGTTAAAAATAATGGTATTGTGATTGAGTAGAAAGTTAGGGCAGAGTCTCTTAGAATTAGTATCAGCAGTGTTTGGGGAAATTGTTCCCATAAAAACTTAGACTACTGCAAGAATGTAGTAGATACGTAAAGGTGATCGCATGTTCAATTCGAGCTCGGCATCGAAATTTCGGCAGAAAAAAAGGTAGTACTTATTTTACGATTCCAATTTTTATTTGCAGTAGTTCTTTATTGTGCATCCGAACCGATTTTAAATTTCAACAGAACAAGGAAGGAGGCAGACGAAATTAATGGACAAAGAACTCATCCTCTTCCTCTCGACCCATGACTTTTGACGCCTCTCTCTCTCTCTCTCTCTCTCTCTCTCTCTCTCTCTCTCTCTCTCTCTCTCTCCCTTTTTCCCTCTCTTTCTCTCTTTTTTTCTCCACTTGCTCTCCTGACTAACTCCCTGGATTTTCTCCTCCTCTTTTTCCTCGGACGTCCAAGTCTATGTCGACTCCGCATGACTCGGTGGAGGTAGTGACAGTAACCACAGCGACGAGTGCAGACCCTTTACTTTTTCCTGTCTGGAGCGCGGTTGTGCTGAGTTCTGCTTCTCCCTACAGAACATGGCCCCGGCCTCGCCCTGGGCGCAGGTCCTGCAGGTTGGACTCAAGATCCTTTCTCACTTCCTTGGCGGCGGCGCTGCTGCCGGTGACGGCATCGACAAGGTGGACAACTCGTCGCCCATGCAGGTCAGTGACGGCAGCACGGCACGCCAACAATTATTAACACAAAATTATTTCGACATCTGGCGAGAAAAACTCAATGCAAAAAGGCCTCAAGAGTGGTTCCTTAAAAATAAAAATAAAAACTCTTAATTACTAACGCTTGCGGTTACTGTACCAGTGTATTGCAATACGTTCCATCAACCTTTGCATTTCCATTCATGTACATATACTGAGCGTTAAAATTTTAGTGAATACACTAACGACCGGTGGGCTGGTGGGTGAGTGAAGCGCTGCTTTTGTAGTTAGTAGGTGTCTGTACATATATATAAATATTTTGGCGCGTAAAAAAATGATTGAAAGAAAAGAACTTCATGGAAGGGCTATCTTTCTTTAACCAAAAGAAATATTGTCAGCTTCGTAGCGCCGCAGCCGAGCTGCGTGACCCGATGTATTTTAATGAGACTGAAAAAGTTTGTGGTCCGTTAGAAAATCGAGGTCATGTGCAGGCAGGGGCAGAGGGGCTGCTGCTGGCAAGCGCACAGATAAATACCTCGGCACAGCACGGCACGCCGCACGCGCACCTCAGCCTCACTATCCATGTCAAAAGACACGCTCCAAAAACTAACGCGCTCGCCCGGCCTCTCCTCTCCTCTCGCCCTCCTTGTGAAGTCACGCACTGGAAACCCAAGTGTGTGAATTTCCTAGGAAAATGCACACTATTGCGCCCTCAAGTGTACGAATAGGCATTCGCACACATCCAAGTGTGCGACATTCGCGCACTTGTGTTTCCAGTGCGGGGGCGGCCCGGCCCCGGCCGTCCCGCCGGCCTCGTGAGTGTGAGCCACCGGGCACGTAAAGAGTTTTACACTCAACCTGAAAAGGATCGAAGGAATAAAAAAATTTCCTCTTGACTTTTTGTTTTACTAAATTTTTTTTGGATAAGTTTTGGGACGTCCTGGGCGAAGTTTCGAAAGGCATTGTCAAATCGTGGTGTTTTTTGTATCTTTGCATGGCTCTGTAGAAAGCAGCGAGTATTTTGGTCGCAAAAGACGACGGAATCGCTTTTTGTAGAAATTGTCATGGCTTTCCCTCTGTATAGATTTTTAAAAAATCGAGATAAAAAAACCAGTGCACCAGTGCCCTACACTTAAACGCATGCAAACACGTAATATTAAAGAGCGACAAGTACATTTTTGATACACCCGCTCCGCTTTCGAGACTCCGCCCAGCCAGTGCCCAGCCTCACCCGGTGGTTCCGGCTGGTTCTCATGGTTTGTGGTGTACCGATGCAGGGCATCATCGCGGCCGTGCTTTCCACCGTGCTTGGTTCTAAGGATCCCGACCAGGTTGCCACCATGGCCAAGCAGGCCGGAGAGGTAAGTCGCACGCTGTAGCCCTCCTCCGTCGTCTGCTAGTTCAAAGTTTATCAAAGCGTGTTTCCTGCTTTTAAACGGGCTGGGGGAAAAATGGGATAGTTGATCACGTTATTTATTTTCTATTTTTTCTCCCTGCCGCTCGTCCTGAAACACGCCTTGGAGTTGATGAGAGAACGAAAAAGGAATGCATTTTTGTGCACGCCGCTAAGCTAGACACCTGCTTGATAAGCATGCTTAACAGGGTGTGCTATGCCAACCCACTCTTTCACCCTGTGCATTTGCATGCAACCAATGCATTAGTAGTTTTTGTAGAAGTCAAAACCCTTTTCCATTATTGTTTTGAGATGGGCTTGAAAAATTATCAAATTGTAAAATTTTATAATTATTTTGGAGCATAAATTCTCAAGAAATTTTAAAGTGTGTCACTAACTATCCGCCCCCTCTGAGGCAAGCCATATCTCTCCCTCTCTCTCCCGCGTCGTCATGACAACCGACCCCGCTGTTCCAGTTCATCAACATTGTCGTCAACCTCCTGGACGCCCTCAAGACCTCCTTCAGCCACCGCTCCATCGCCGCCCGTTCCATCGGCAAGAGGGACTCCGTGTCGGACGCTGCCGTCGCCGGCATCAGCGTGCTCAAGGTGAGTCCCGATCTCATCCCGACCGCCACCGCGGACCGGGGAACGGAACCGAAGCGCCTGCGAATCGCAGGGTAGGCAACCCTTTCGCCTCGCCTCACAGAAGCTGTGCGGGCGAGCCTGCCTGGCCCCGGCCCGCCCCGGCCGGCCTATCGGCGGAGTGGAGTGTCACATGCGCTTCGTGCGTGGCAGTTCTCTAAGTGTGTCTCGAAACGTTGCTTTAAAAATAATGTTATCATTTTCTCACTCAGGGCTACGTGAGGACCTACAAGACGAGTGACGACAACTGTATGCAGAAGTTCTTGTGCGAGGCCAACAGGGAGTGCGCCGCCGACCAGCAGGGCGCCAGCGCCATCTACTGTCAGCTGGGATCGTAAGTACACACCTTCCACTTCCACTTCCGCTGTGGGACCTGGAGACGGTAAACTCGAGCCTGACGTCCCTCCCTGCTGCAGGTACGCCGCCAGCTTCTTCCTGCAGAGGTCCACGTCCACGCCCTTCGACATGTACTACGAGGCCGGGCGCCGGGGCAGGAGCCAGGCGGACTGCCAACAGCTGTACCTGCAGTGCAACGAAGTCTAGGCGCCGGACTCTGTAATCAATTTTAATTTATTATTTATTTGACGAGAGGCGGAGCGGAGCGGAGGACGAGAAGCTTGAGCGGGTCGCGTCACAGCTCCGCCACTCGCGGCCGCTCCGCCCCGCCCGGCCCCGCCCGGCCCGGCCCGGCCCGGCCCGAGTGCAGAAACCCACTCGAAGACGGCGGCGTCGAACGAACACGTCCAACCCTAGGGAAAAAGAAAAGGATAATCCACCCACGAAGAGCACGAGACCGGTCCTCAGACAACCTTGGAAGTGGAGTGCGTTTCTCTACCAGGACCGTCGACGGAAAGAAAACGAAATTATACCAGGGAGGCCTTGCGTGGCAAAGATGAAACCAAATTTTTCAGAAAGTGACTCTTTTGTAAATGCTCAGTATTTTTGGTTTCCGTGTTTGTTCGACTGGGCGGTTGTTGTTAGATGAAAACTCGAGAGATGTGCAATATTTATCTCATAGATTTTGATAATTTGTGACAGACTGCGCTTTCGCCATTCTTTGCATCTCAATTCATCTCAGTAATTTGTAACATCCCTCCATTTGCACGACCTGTATTTATTATTTATTTATTTGAATCAGCCGTTGAAAGCGATACTCGACAATAAGAAACATTTGCTGTGGGGGCGAACTGCACTCTGAAGGCAGCCGCGCAGGGAAGATCCACTCTCCACCGTCACAATACAGTACAAAAATATATCTACAACATTTAGAATCTTTCTTGACCTCACATTCCAAATCTTGGGGTGGAGCCTGGGACTTCCCTTGCGCTCCCCCGCTGGTCCGGGGGAGACAGATGCGCCGGGTCTCGGGCCCTGGGCTCAGCCTCCAGGGCCCCCGCTCCAGGGTCCATCCTGGAGTGCCCCGGGCCCCGGGCCGTGCTGGAGGCGAGGCGCTGGAGACCCCGACCCAAGGTGTTGCCCTCCGGCTGTACTACGGCTGGTTTTTCCTTACGTGTTAAGTTAGCGTTAAATTCTAGGTTTAAGCTTTGTCCTGTGTTGTTGATACTTGTATAGATTTTATTAATATGATAAACTCCAATGTCATTCTTGTAGATTTTACGCGAATTGAGTCCTTGGATTTAATCGGAGTCTGACTGATACTTTAATGAAGCGATTGGCGCGTTTTCTATCCGAACGTGTTCATACGCTCGTCATGTTTCAACCAAAATGCTTTATTGCTCTTTATACGTTTGACTGGAGCGTTGAGAAACGTCCATGTGTGTGACTGCAGAATGAATGTTGATGGATAGATTATTTATTTATATGTAGTGGTGATTGTAGAAATGACGACTGCTTATTTATTTTCTCAAAAGTTTTAGCTATGGTTATCATTCCGTTCTTCGATTGTTTTTGGTCCCTAAAAGGCCACTTCCATAGCAAAATATTTAACTCTTTTTTCCAAATACTGTATTTTCATACCTGTATTTTTTTTTTCGTTAAACAAAATCCGTGTAAATAAATTTGTTGGTTTGATGTGAAGTTTGCAGTTCTCATCAAATAATAAAAAGAAAACAATTGAAACAAAATTTATGTGGTTTTTATTATTATTTAATTTTTTATTTGTGTATTATAATCAGAACAGCCGAGTGCTCTAAGCCCTGTCGTCTGCTGGAATTGGTTCCTGGCGTCGCCGCTAGGGCGCGTGACACCGCCGAGTCGCAGGTGGTCCACAGCAGTGAGCAGTGCTGGCCGGGCTGGCTGCGAGCAGCATCTGCATGCCCGGCACGGGAAGGTCATCTTCACCAGACACGTCCCTTCACCACCCCCGTACCGGGCCTATTGAAAACGCACCTAGGAGACGGAGGTTCGCATCGCAATGCCCCACCCGAGTCCGTCTAAGTAAGTCCCGTATCGTCTTCTCTGGGTGTAGTAGTATCTCGGCCGCATCCACGCTGCTGTTCGGACGGACGTGCTGCTCGTTTCGGGAGGGAGGGATGGGCGCCGCTACGCGAGCGCCGTGTAATAAAACGTAATAGGTACGACTGGCCGAGGCGTTCCGCGGCGCCTGGAGCTGTTGCGGGGCCCGCCAGCCCAGAGCAGCAGCGCAGGGCCCTGCCCAGGGCAAAGGTAGTACATCAGCGGCTGCGTTTGTTTTCCTGGGAGTGCCTCGCGCCCCACCTCACCACACCCCGCCCCGCCCCGCCCCGCCCCGCCCCGCCCCGCCCCGCCCCGCCCCGCCCGGCGCACCTCACCCTCACCTCGCATCTCAGCCGCGCCGCCGCGCCGGCCGCGAGAGCAAATCAAAGTCCTTTCACAGTTTACACAACATTAGAAGGCGGCGAAGGGGCGGTTCAATGCTTTCGGAACGCCCGTCAAAGAGGCTTTGAAAGCCCCATCGCCTCGCGAGCAGCCCCATTTTATTTGAGGTGGGGGTGGGGGGCCCAGGCGTGGTCGGGGCCTTAGCCCAAGCCCGCCTCAGCGACCAGACGCTGACCACATGGCCCCGCCCCCGACCCCGCGGCCGCCCCCACCCCCACCCCCCTCTCCGCAACCCCGCGCGTCCCCGCTCCCGCCCCAACGGCTCTCGAATAACTCACCCATAACGATCGCGGATAAATTGCGATCGGGATGGCCTATCAGCGGCGATCAACAGGGCGCGGGGCGCACGGGCGTGGGATGGGGCGCGGGGACGCAATCCTACCCCGGCCCGGTGAGCTGACGGTTGGCAGGGCGCTAACTCGCTGCGAATGGGCTTAAAGTGGTGCTACGCTCGAGCAAGAGTGGGCGAAACGGTAAAGACAACGTTTATTTAGACTCGACGGCTCGGCTCGGCGCGGGGCGCGCTCATCCCCGCGCGGATCCTGCTCACATTCCTGCCGGTGCTGTACGCTTCTCACGTCCTGGGCCGTGCGCGGCAGGGTGCTTCAGCTACACCGTCCACTCAGCGTGACAGCAGATCAGGGTCTCCCGCCGGTGACGTAGGCCTCGAGCAGGGCGGCGATGGTGGAGACCGGGGTGCGGCGGCCCGCTCGCCGTTCGCACTGCTCGATGTGGCGGCGGCAGCCGTCGCCGCCCTGGGCGCGCCCCGACCGCGTCGCGTCCAGGAGCTCGTTCTCCGACTGTCCGCACACCCACCTGACCACGGTGCTGCGGCAGAGGTGCAGAGGAGAAAATTAACAGCAACAAAAATGAGAGAGAAGGCCATCGCCACCGTGGGGCTTGGCGGGGCGAGCGAGCAGAGCTCGGGGCGGGGCCGGGGTTTTACCTGACGGTCGTGGCCACCCTCTCGCCGATGGCGCCGGTGATTTTGCCCAGGCGGTGCGCCTCACACACGACCAGGTCGCAGCACATGGCGGCGCGCAGACCCTCGCGCAGGCCCTGGCCGAGGCCTGCGCCCAGCGCCGCGCCGAGGCCGCTGCCGAGGCCGCCGCCGCCCGCGGGCTGCACCATGCGCAGGAGCGGCGCGGCCAGCATGCTAAACACGCCCCTGAAAGTGGAGGCCAGCGGCACGAAGGTGACGCCCGGCCGCAGCACGGCCATGGGCACGGCCACGGCCGGCACCGCCACCGGCACGGCCGAGGCCGCGGGCACCGTGGTGGTGGCCGTCTCGATGCGCTCTGTCGTGGCGCGCAGATCGTACTCCTCCTGCTTGTTGGCGACGGCCTCGGCTGACGCTGACGCGTCGCTCGCGTCCTCGGACACGCCGTCCTCGTCGTCCTCCTCCTCCGAGCTCGTCGAGCTCGTGCTGACCCTCACCATGGCGGGGCGCTCCCCGCTGCCCGGCGGGGGCCGCGGGGGCGCCGGCGTGATGGACACGACCTGCTCGCGGTCGTCGTCGGCCTCCTCAGCCTGCGCGGCCGACAGCGGCGAGGCGGAGCTCGTGATGCGCGGCGACAGCGCAGTGTCCGGGCCCTGACCCTTGAGCCTCAGGCGCTGCTTGTTGCTGGACACGGACACTATCTGCCAGCCCTCGTCGCCGTGCTTGGCCTTGTGCTGCTGCTGGACGCGCTGCAGGTGCCGGGCCTGCTCCTCGGCGGGCGCGCTGCGGGCGCGCCTGCTGCGCGCGGTCCGCCCCGGCTGCACGGTCTGCATCGGCTGCATGGGCGCCGGCATGGGCATGGGCATCGGGGTCTCGATGGGCACGGCCACCATGGTGGGCACCTCCTCCCTCCGCGCGCCGTTGGCCACCACGATGGTGGGCTGGTTCTGGTCCTGCATGTCCTGCAGGCAGCTCTGGAACACGCGCAGCAGCGAGTTTTTCCTTAAAACTCACTGTGTCCTCAACTACCGGCGCCGCTGTGTCGCTACGACCGCGACGCGTGAGGTCAATCGTTTATCCGCATTATTCTCACCTGCAGGATGTGGAGGAAAAAGAGGAAAGCCAACAAGGTGAGAGCTGAGAGCGCGGCGCTGTCCCCTTTCTTGCCTCCTTTCCACCTGTGACACACAATGAGCGTGAAGTCCTATTGTACCCCGCGGCACCGGGCGGGGCGGCAGCCTCACGCCCACGACGTACCCGTCCGAGTGGATCCAGATGTCGCCGCGGTGCTGCGCGTTGTGGAAGGACGGGCCGCGGTGGCCGAGGCCGAGGCTCGGCGTCGGGGAGATGGTCGTGGTCGTCGCCCCGCGGAAGCCGAGTATCGACGATATGGTCATGGTGGCTGGGAACAGGACGAAAAATGCCGCACAGTGTGCTTGTTTTAGTTGGTCGACATGCGTACGTGCCGAGGGGCCCACAACTCCGAAAAATTTTGTACACCTGATTTCCGGATTTCAAAGATTTCACATGATTTCAGGCGATTTCAACGGATTTCAAAGATTTCAAGTGAATTCACTGATTTCGCGAGATTTCACATGATTTCAAGTGATTTCCATTGATTTCACATGATTTCCATTGATTTCAGTTAAATGTCTACCGAATTCATATGATTTCCGTTGATTTCCTGAGATTTCCAACGAATTCAAGTATTTTTTGGACGATCTCAGAAAATACACGCACAGCTGATCCAAATTACTCTCTCAATTACATGATTATATAAGATTTTTCCTAAATTATTGTGAATTATTTCGATTTATTCCGAATTATTGGAAATTAACTTGCAACTGCGCAAAATAATCATAATTATTTCAATTAATTTTTAAAACTTTTCAGAAACAAATTTTGCTCTGCAATTGAAAGGGTGGCGTGAAAACATGGAAAATTTTTGCGGCAGTAAACCTCCCGAAGGAGGTTGCGGTTCCCGCCAGGCACAGGGCTTTTACCCCCTGTGGCAGCCAACTGCTTCGGTGTTCCATGGGAACCGGCGCTTTGCTGACTGCGATCCTATCGCGCAATTCGACAGATTTGATCCCCGTACCACCATTGGCCTACCCCTAGAGGTACGAGCGGTGTCAAGAGCGTTAGACTTCCTGATCCCAGTTTCAGAGGCCTTACCTCAGAGGGGTACGCGGGATTCGAACCCACAACCCCGAGTGCCGACACGTAGCCAGAACAGGAAGCGACCCAACGCCCAGAGCCACCGAGCCAACGGCGGTGAGACGTGTTTAACTTCTATTTGACCTGCCATCCAGCTGCGGCCAAAGGGAATGTCAAGCGCGAAAAACACTTTCCCGAGTGGGAGTCGAACTTCGGACCACTCGGTTCGGTGTTGTGCGCTCTACCAACTGAGCCACGACGTCTCGATGACTGTACAGTGCGACGGGTTCGAGTTGTATTTGCCGCGTATCCTGCAGCCTCCAGCCAGGAGGACAGGGCTAATACAACTCGAACCCGTCGCACTGTACAGTCATCGTGGCGTCGTGGCTCAGTTGGTAGAGCGCGCATCACTGAACCGAGTGGTCCGAAGTTCGACTCCCACTCGGGAAAGTGTTTTTCGCGCTTGGCATTTCCTTTGGCAGCTGCTCCAGGGCAGGCCAAGTAGAAATTAAACACGTCTCACCGCCGTTGGCTCGGTGGCTCTGGGCGTTGGGTCGCTTCCTGTTCTGGCTACGTGTCGGCACTCGGGGTTGTGGGTTCGAATCCCGCGTACCCCTCTGAGGTAAGGCCTCTGAAACTGGGATCAGGAAGTCTAACGCTCTTGACACCGCTCGTACCTCTAGGGGTAGGCCAATGGTGGTACGGGGATCAAATCTGTCGAATTGCGCGATAGGATCGCAGTCAGCAAAGCGCCGGTTCCCATGGAACACCGAAGCAGTTGGCTGCCACAGGGGGTAAAAGCCCTGTGCCTGGCGGGAACCGCAACCTCCTTCGGGAGGTTTACTGCCGCAAAAATTTTCCATGTTTTCACGCCACCCTTTCAATTGCAGAGCAAAATTTGCTTCTGAATTTTTTTTAAAAAAATAATTGAAATAATTGAAATAATAAATAGGAATCTCAATCTGTTATGAAAGTATCTAAAAATCTTAAAATATCTCGAATTCGCCGAACAGCTGTTAGTGCACATCGCCCCCCTCCTCTCCCCACACCGATTTGAGTGAGTTTCCCGAGACGCTTTTTAAATGTGATTTCATGTGAATTCAATATGATTTCATGTGAATTCAATTTTTTTTTTCAATTTTTTTCTATGCTATTCTACGTAAGAAACTATTTTGTACTGTCTTCAGCATTTTGTGAAAAGCATTTAATAATCCGGGATAAATTCTCCAAGTTCCTTTCGAATGTATTGGAAAATATTCAACAAATACACTTAAAATTAAAGTGGTCCACCTCTCGGCCCAAATGCATTCAGGGCACTCTCAATTTTTGAGTTTTGCTTCGGAATGTATTTTTCTAGCTTTGGGGAAAGAGCCGCAGTGTCGCGTGTGAAACTGCATCACTATACTGTGCACCGCTTAGTGCGTGCTGCGCCAAACACCCGGATCACAGAATATGTGTTTTTATTCCAGGCCGCTCGCGAGCAACAATTCTTCTCCGCAGTGGCAATAATGTCACCCAATCATTATGGCAACAACCAGCCGTTACTTGCACCACCTCAGCACCGCCCACCCCTGGAGCACGCTCCGGCGCAGCGGCAGCAGCGGCGGGCCCGCAGTAGGGTGAGAGCAACGCTTCACCCAAGGAGGAAACAAATCTGAAATTTTTGTACACAATGCAGAGAAATTCAGAAAAAAAATCAGGAAAATACAGGAAAATTCACAAAAACATAGGAAAAATCCTAGCAAAATTTCAGTGAAAATTCACAAAATTTGTACACTAAAATTCAGAGTTGTTTCCCCCTCGGCTTCACCAGACGGTGTTGGCGCTTTAGGACTTTCTCCTTTCGATCCCGTACCCTCGTTGACGATCATCTCTGAGATATTTCCCTCCCTTTCCCTCGCGCGCCAGACCACATCCCCCCGCGTGGCCCTGTAGCGCCGAGGAGGCGCGCGCCCCCGGGCCCGCGGGGGCGGAGGGGACGGGACGGGGCAGGCATGGCGGGGGCGGGGGCGGCGCCGCCGCTGCCGGGGGCGGGGGAGGACGCGGAGGCAGAGGCGGGGGTGGACGAGGGGCGGCCCGGCCGGCCCGCAGTGACCCGATTCAAGGACGGGGACCGCTACGACATGTGCACCATCTGCCTGGACCACTTCCGCGCGGGCGAGCCCGTCAGCGTCCTGCCCTGCGCGCACGGTGCGTGGCGGACCGGTGGGGCGGGGCGGGGTGGGGTGGGGTGGAGCTTTGGGTCCCGGTCTACACGTCTTGCCTACCCCACCACGCCCGAGGCAGCACCGCTGTGCTGCCAGAGAAAGTAGGCAACAAGCAGCCCAAACGCAGTAGAACCACTGTTGAACGGAAAAAAACGGAAACAAAAAATATGTCAGTGTTCTCATTTTTTATTATGAGTGATACCCCTCTCGATTGCTGGCGGCATCTTCGCCTGCCTACTAGGCAACACCTTTGTACGGACGCGTGCATGTTGCCTAGTACGCAGGCGCTCATACAGCCCGCAATCGAGTGGGTTATCCACACATGCAAAATGTGTACACTTCTATTTTTGATTTTTTTTTTTTAAAAATTCGATTTCTTGTTTTGATTTTGATTTTGATTTTTCAAGAGACTGGTGAAATTTTCCGTCACTATGAATCTTGATTTCTTTCTTTCATCAGCTTTTTGTTGATTTGATTTTGTTTTTAGGCACGAAGTTGCCCTATAGTTTTGTTGGCGGCTGCGACTTTTTTTGTTAGCACGGCCACGGACGGTCCCACATATGTAAAACCGAAATTCTCTAAAGAATTTTTTTTTTTTGGAATGTCTAAGATTTTTAAAATGATTTAATTGGGGTCTTACAATGATTTTTCGGAGAAATCCCCCTCCCCCTCCGCTCGTAATTCTCCACAGTTTTGCCAGAAAAGTTAGGGAAAAAACGCGCCATACACCTGTGTGCAAGTGGCGGTATCTCAGCCTGCCTACTAGGCAGCTCCACTGTACTCGTCTACAGATGTTGCCTAGTAGGCAGGCGGAGATACAGTCCCGTTACGCACAGGTGTATTGCGCGGATTTTTGCCTAACTTTCTGGCAACACTGATTCTCCACCGTGTTTAGGCTGCTTATTGCCCGATTTTCTGGCAACACTACTGGTACCGTGCGCACACCGTGCGTGCCGCAGCGTTCCACAACGACTGCATCGGCGCGTGGCTGCGCGGCTACCGGCGCGCCTGCCCGCTGTGCCAGCTTTGGGTGCGGCCGGCGCGCAGCCCGCTGCAGCTGTGGCGCCGTGCGCAGCGCCGCCGTCGGCGCAGGGCGGCCCGCAGGTTGGGGTGGTCGCTTTATGCAAATTAAAAATAAATATATGCGCCGAAATTTTGGTTTATTTTGCGTCTGTTATTCGGCTAAAGTATGGCAATTATGCGCTCATTATGCGGCAAAACTTCGCAAAAAATGCGAATAGCGTAGAAGGGCATAGAGATGCGAAAAATTCAAAACTGCCAAATTTAGCGATTTAATGAAATGAAAACCTATTTTCAAAATATATAATTTTAAAAAGGCTGTTAAAACCATTTTACTACGTGTCAATATCAACTTTTAGAATGGATATCACTATCTCAGTCTCTGAACAGGGTACAAATATGACCTGAAGTATAAAACGATGGATATTTTAACCAGATATCCGTGGAAAACTGAAAAGTCTGCGCGCATAATGCGGAAAAAAAACCGTTATCCACCGAAAAAAGCGAAATTATGCGACCTGGAAATGCACTGTGGTATGGTCCTTCAACATCAAAAAAATCTATTTCATTTTTTTTTTGTCATTTTGGACGATTTTAGAACATTCATTCGGAAAATGCGTTCGCATAAAGTGACCGCCGTATCTACCGGCAGGGCGGCGGAGCGCGCGGCGCGCCGCGATGAGCATCGGCGCCACCGGGACCTGGGGCGACACGAGCTGGCCGAGGAGGACGACCAGCACCAGCGCCGTCACCGAGGCCACGACTACCATCGCCGCGAGTACGGGCACGACTACCACCGCCGCGAGTACGGGCACAACCCGCACCACCACTCCGACCGCGACCCGCACCACCACCACCATCACAGCAGCCACCACCAGCACCACCGCCAGCAACACGACCAGCCGTGGAGCCGCCTCCTCACCTTAGTCGATCGCTCGTCCTCGTCGGAGCGTGAACTTTGACCGAGCACAACGCATATTCCCCACAATAAGAGTTCTCTCTCTTCAAAGCATTTGGATGCACTCGGTACGTCGTATCGGTATCGCACTATAGACTCGCCGAGGGGGCGGGGGCCGGGAGGAGAGGGCAGTGCCCTGCTCACCGTGGGGCGCTGCGGCTGCGCTGCTCCTCGGCTCGGCTACATGGCGCGCTCGCTCCTGGCGGGGCGCGAGCGGCGCGGGGCGCGGGCTCCAAGGGCAAGGGCAGGGACACGGGCTCGGGCTCGGGTGCGACCGGAGGGGACGGTGCTGAGGACACAACTGCGAGCGGAGTGTCACGCACGGCCGTGCTCCAGCCCCATAGCACGGGCCAGTGCGGCGTGCTCAGGCACCGTGCCGCCCCCGCCCCCGCCCCCGCTAAGCGCTACGGGGCGTGCGTTCATATTATATTATTTCTTTTCCCCATCTCCATACGTGCTTCTGGTCCGACACGGCAGGCGCCACAGTGTTGCCAGAAAGCTAGGCAAAATTCGGCTAAATACACCCGTGTGCAACGGGCCTGTATCTCCGCCTGCCCACTGCACACGCGTGCATGCGGTTTGCCTAGTAGGCAGGTGGAGATGCCACCCGCAGCACAAGTTTGTATTTAGCCGAATTTCGCCTAGCTTTTCTGGCAACACTGAGGCGCCATCAGGACGGGCGGGGTTCACAAGAGCTAAAGCCACAAGCGCTTGAGTCTAGATTTGAGTCTGGCTCTTGTGAACTTTAGCTCTTGCGACTTTTAGCGCTTGTGAACTTTGGCGCTTGTGACTTTTAGCTCTGGTGACTTTTAGCGCTTGTGGCTTTAGCTCTTGTGACTGTCAGCTCTTGTGGTCCGCTTCCATCAGGACTGCTAGAGTAGCCTATCGGCACAAGCCTGTAAGAAGCACTTGCATCACCGCTACATCAGTCACGTATCGCCGCCCTCCTCACCCACCTGATAAGATATTGAAAGAAAATGGTTAATGAAAAGGGCCGCGCCCGGTTCGCAAGAATCGGCAGAGCTCTAAAAAATCGCCGAATCTGACCGACATGGTGATCGTGGTCATCTCAGTTGGCCCTCACCGCACCTTTCAGCGGCCGCCCGCGGCGATCAGTGTTTTTCGGACAGATTCGGCGATTTTGCAGAGCTCTAAGGTCGGGCGCGATCTGTATCCTGCGAGTCTGATAGCAGCAGCAGCTGGGAGCTGGGACCCTGAGCTCTTTAGGCACTTTAGGCCTGAGCCGACCTGGGGACGGCGGCGGCGCCAGCACCTGCAGCTGCCGACCGTTGGGTGTGCCATCTGCCATCAGGCCTTCCCTCGCTAACCCGCTCTCCCTCCTCCCCACCCCGCCCCTCGGGACCCCGAGGACCGTAACCGCCGCCCCAGCCCCGCCACAGGAGGCACGCAGGCACATCAGGCCTTCATACAAGCACAATTCGTCTCCCGTCGTTCACCGGTTCATTGTAGCTCTAGGAGGTGGAGGTGATAGTACAAGCAAGAAAATAGGACACTTATATGTTTGTAAAAAAAATAGACCTTTTTAATTGTTTGATTTTCATTGTAAAAGAACGACATCAGTGACAGCTGAATGTGAATCAGCCGGTACCTAGAACAGAATGAAACCGCCACTTCTGCTCTCAATTATCCTGTGAATAGAAAGAGGAGAAAGTTGCAACTAGGAACACACTCAACTCTATGCTCATTTTAAACAACATCTTAGTACAAGATAAGGCATTTTTTAAAAAGACAAGGAATGCATCACAGATGGGGCGAGAGGAAATGATTATTGTGCTTCACTCAGTAAAAGTAATCAATTTACTCTAGAAGTTCAAGACTTAACTAAAGTGACACACACACACACACTCATACGACAGCTTCACAACTGTGACAACACAAATTGCACAAATCATCTGAAATAAATAAAAACTTGCTCTTTGGAAAGCAGTATTAACAATTCTTTTAAAGCACAAAAAATAAAAAAAATAAAAAATATAATTTTTAGCAAAATTCAGCACAGAGGCATATGCAAAATTGTAAAAATACTGATATCAAAGCTATAAACGCTAAAAGGCATTTAAATGAATGGTATACAATTAAGGTTTAACAGAAACTGATCATCAATGATAATGGAGTGAAGAGGACTGTCCTTACATAAGAAAACTTTTAAGGAATGCAATAATTCCAGGTTCAGGTCACATCAACATACAAAGCCTCACACTCAAAATTCATTCTCATTTAAAAATACAGCATCTCATTAAATGCATTTTTTAAACTTGTCATCACCCTGTTTCATGTTTAGAACATGTCAAAGATTAAAAAATAAGTGCTCAATGGGTTTGAATCATTTTTCATAGGTAAACATCAAAATAAAATCCCAAAATGAGCTTATCACATGGTAAAACTTCAGTTGTACATTTTTCACACCTGCCTTTGCTACTGTACAGAGCACACTCCTTTGCCACAAAATATGACAGAATCTATGAAGGTTTTAAATCCAGGAGTACGAAGTACTTGTAATACTATGGATAGATTTGAACCAATCAGTATGCCAAAAAAAAAAAAAAAATGGCTTCTTCAAACACCATTCTGAAGAATATGGAATGCTGCCCCCAAAGCCCAGCTCAGTTCATGATTGTCAATCTTCTTGTAGAGCTAAAATTAAAGACAAAGTAGGTCAGTTCATGAGAGAAAAAAACAACAGAGGAAGAAAAGCGGTAAAAAAAAAAAAAAATTAAGAAATGCCTTACATCAAGATAGGAGTTTTCTTTCAGTCCAAAACCATCTTCAGACAAAAGAGTATGGATGAACAGCATATCAAGACACATAAACGGCTGATCTGCATTGGGATTACGACAACCTAAAAGAGAAAAGGTAAAGTAGTGATTTAAAAAATAGAGGAGAGGGACCACTACTCAGACTAAAAAACACTTACTGATTGCTGCTGCATCTTTGAACGACTTAACTTGGACACGCCCACCCTCAAATGGATCTGAAATTGAATTAATTAGACGACATTTAAAGTCAAAGTAAAGTTCTGAACAGAAACTTTAAGAAAACCTCAAAAAAACTCACCAATAAGCCCAAATTCTGTGGCTCGATCAAAGAAGTATGAAATGGTATTTATTTTGGAATGATGTTTAAGTTCATCTGGCTTGTCAATCTTTCCCTTGATGTATGATTGGACAAGCTCCTTACATGCTGATTCCTTAACATGTGATATGCCCTCTGAATTGTCTAAACCTCTGTAACAAAACGGTCATTATAAGAACAAAACATAAAAACGTGAAAAGGCACATGCTAAAAAAAGTACATACTGCACTGTGTAAGTAATTCTATTATATGTCCAAGGTTTCTTCATGATAGGATGCATACAAGCACTCTTTAGTACAGTAGATCCCTCTGGATTTCCAACAGACAATATTGCCTTTCTTGCTGCCATTAAGCCCATACCCAGGTAACTGTGTGTGTAAACAGTGAGGTTTTGATGAAACGCAGTCACAGGGTGAAGAAACTTGCGGCTTGTTTGCCACAGAGAAGAGGATTGTTCGGCAGCGAATGTGATTTGAGTGGAGCCACCCCCCATATCAATAGCAGCGGCAGTATCCTTTACACTACCACCAAGACTATCTGGAAGACAAACAAAACAGATAAATATTTATACTAGGATAAAAGTGTGCAACCCTCACCACTTTAACACCCAATAAGTCATACTTGATAAGAAATTGATAGTGAACCAAGAAAAAATCCCTTCATCAACTCCTTCCATGATGGACACAGAATTTTCATTGGTGTAAAAAGGAAGGTCAGATAGAACTGACCGCACCTGCAACACATTACAACATTACAGCAAATTTGTCATAGAATGAAGAAAAGTTACAAAATATTCTGAAATGGTGACGTACCTCATCTAAAATGGCATTGGCCTGCTTTTCTGGCAAGAGGCGCAAGCCTGCAGTTGCTTTCAATGCCAGTGGAGTGTTGGCCCACTCTGAAGGAGGAATGACAAGTTGCAGCTTGGAATGAGAGAGAAGCTCAACAATAGTGGCAGCTCCCTGAAATCAAAAATATATGAAAATTGTAAAGGAGACACACAAAACGAGATCATTAGAAATTTATATCAGAGCTACCTTTTTAGGGTCGTCGGCAAAGGAAGAAAGACCAGGTTTGATTTCAACAAATAAGTCATTACTCAACTCATAATTGCCAGCTACAATTAGAAAAAGGCCAGATTTTCAATTAATAAATTAAATTATCTCTTGAGAACAAAGTTGTGCCTTGCAAGATAAGCTACTTACTTAGTAAAGACTTTCTGAAATTAAACGCATTTAGGCGGGTACCTGTACTGCCAGCATCAATTACTATTGCATATACATGTTCTTGCATAGTGTTATAGAGAAATCCTAAAATTGAAAGTCAAAACAATGATAAATTATTAGTATTTATTTATTTTGAGGATTTTAAAGTTTATTTTTTGTAGAATGGTAGTTACAAGATATTAGCAAACTATTACTCACCGGCTAAGAAAGTAATTGTCACTAGAAACCCACTGACAAGCATGCATTTCTTTTGAGAAGTCATTTCAGAAGAGCTAGCAGTCCTTCTTCTTGAGGTGGATCCAGAGCCAGCACTAGATTTCTCAGAGGTGGCCAACTAAGGATTGAAAAGAAAAGAAAAATGTTAAGTTTCTGTGACATTGAATTGCCCTTTGGCTATTCATAGAATAGCACTGTAAGTGACTAACAAGTAAAGTACAGGTTAAGCAGAGTGCTTTCTAGGTAAGAAACATCAAGATCCTGAGTGAAGCAGAACAAAAGTTGAATCATTTAGCGAAAGCAAACTATAAAAGAAGCCATAATTAGACAAACTGTTATTTACCCTCTGATAATGAACCATTTTTCTTTTAGTCATCTGTTACAGCTATAAAGAACAGAAGGTACTTCGGAAATAGCAGTGTGGCAGGCAACGAGTTCTGACAAAATCTAGCGGGTTAAAATTTAGGAAGAGAATCATCGCCACCGGAGGTATAAAAAATTTTCTCAGAAAACGAGCCGGAGAAACATTTTTAGTGCGCGAAAATATATAGGTAGGATAGGACCAACACGGAAGCGCTGAATGTGAAATAAGTTACGAAAACAAACAGACGACGCCACACTCATGCCAACCTACTGGTGTTCATCGATAGTCTCGAAAAACAAAAACAAAAATTGCATCCATGAAAAGGTGAATGAGAAGTTAAACTGACTTCATTTTACTATCTAACAAAATGGGATGAATTAAAATATATGTTTAGTGAATGAAATTTTCATTGAGAAAGAGGAAGGGGGAGGGAACTCTTGTTTCGCTTCGGAAACCCTGACGTTGCGCGCGCTTCTACGGCAGGTTTGAACAGCGGCGGTCGCGGTAGTCGGCAGCGCCGCCCCGACGAGGACTGTTAAAGAGATCCGATTTTTCTAAAGGCGAAACCGAGGGAAGCGCTGCGCTGCGCGAGGAAATGCTTGCGCGATAACATGCACAGCACTGTTAAATCATACAACAAACAGGGCCTCGGCCTCGGGCCTCGCTCCCATCTGGAAGCAGGAGGAGGGGTGTGTAGCGGTAAAAGACGAGTTTATTTGCCCTGAGCAATGTTGGAAGCGTATCTGATAACAACAGAATGTCGGAGCGAGCGGGGTGCTTCGCGGCGCGGCGGGCAGCTCATGTGCTCGAGGCAGTACAGGGACAGGGGGCTGAGGTGCGGAGGGGAGATTGGGGGGGGGGGGGGGGCTGAGCGGACATCCCACTCACCCCGTGAGGTGCACGGTCAGTGCCCTGTTTTGGGAAAAGCCACCCGCAAAGGAGGGTACAGTGCGGCCAAATATTACAAAAATAAATGTTCGAGGTCGACGGCTAACTGTCGCCAGGCGTTAGTCACGGCGGTGCCGCGCCGGTAAGGCTGCCGGGCCGCGAGCACGGGCCTTGACCCAGCCCGCTGTTTGTGTTTGCCCTGGCACTCTTTTCATGAAACGCCCAACGCTGCCTTTCCCCCGGCCCTAATGCTCTTCTCTGGCAGCACGTTATCGCGTAGTCGAGGCGGAAGCTGGCATAGCTTTATTTGAATTTTTTAATATTTTTTTTGCGAGTACAGCAGGAGTGGAGGGACCCACCGTGCCGCGGAATTAGTGAGCCGGGCCGGGCCGGGTCGCGAGGGGAGTCGCATCGCTGCCCCGGGCCCCGCCCTGCCGCAGTACGTGCACGTCCACGCAGCGGTGACGGCAGGGCGAAGCGATCCGCTGAGCTCAGAGAGATTATCTGTAAGTTCTGACCCCGCGTGTGACCGCGCGCCTCAGGGAGTGCAGTGCAGTGCAGCAAGGGCGAGCCGGAGCTGAGGCCCGGAGCTGAGGCCCGGAGCGAGACTACAGCAGCGCCGCGCCGCTCACGAAGGGAAGCCCCAGACAGCAGCGCAACAGGAAGGCGAGTCGTGTGCGTTTCTGTTCGTCACCTCTTGACGACAGGATTCTCGTGGGCCAAACTTGTCGACTGTGTGCTGAGAGGTAAGGAGGCGGGGTCGTCCGGGCCGGGGCCACCGCCGCGGCCTTGGGGGCCCATTCGCATGGCGTCCGAACAGAGTTCAGTAGTGTCCTCTGCCTTGCTCCTCATCGCCGCGCTCCATGAGTGCGACAGGGACAGAGAGATACGAAACAGCGCACTGTGCGGAATCACCCTCATGATCTCGCGCCGCGCATGACGGCCGCCAAACTTCAGGTCAAATATCAAATTCCTTTCGACGTCCCGAAAATCGCAAGGGAGGGTGGGTGGGTGGGGGGGTCGGCCTCCTGCGAGTTTCCCTCAGAGCACACTTGAGTGAAATCGGTGAAATCTCTGTCGCGCGGCTAGTGTCAGCAGAGCGCACCCTCGGCTGATGGGACCCCTGCCCCCCCCCCTTGCATCCCTTCCCCTCCTGAGGAGTCCCTGTCGGATAGGTCTTCCCCTGAACTTTTCCGCGGCCGGACCGCTGCTGCTGCGTCGACTCTGGTGAACCTCGGCCGTAAAGGAGTTAACAAAGAGGGAAAGTCGTCGTCGGCAGCGCCAAAATAAAGTCGGTGGCGATGGCTCGGCGCCAAGAAACAGCAACAACGAGCACATCCTGCTGCGCATGACCGCGCTCGCTCGCGCGCACGAAGAGTGTTTGAACTGCCTTCGGGACCAGCCGGCGCCGCAATCCGCCCCTCTCCTCGCGACGCGAGCAGGCTTCCTCGCTTCCTGTGCGCTGCGCCCTTCGCCTCCGCTAGGCCTCCGCCTCGCTCTCAGTCGGGTCGCTCAAGTCTCTCTCCAAGCCGCACCCCAGTCAGCTGGTCCCGCTCCTGCCGGCCCGGAACAGCTGTTCGCCCACACCTGACCCGACCCGACCCGACCCGCACCCCTATACACCTGCCCGATCTTGCTTACCGGCCGTTTCCTGGTCTCGCCCATCGTGAAGCTGGCGGGCGGGATATAACCTGCAAACCTCGGGAGTGGAGTATCAGTGTAGAGCCCCCTGCAAGTGCAGCGCCGGCGGCGGAGGTAAGCGCGCCGTGCGAGACGAGTAAGCGTAGCGAACCACACTGGCCGACACGTCCGGCGAACGCGGCTCCTGTCCGTGGACTAGGACTAGATAAGGATGAGCAGCGACTCGCGAGGAGAGAGAAGGAGGGGACACGGACACGCGGTCGTGCTAGGCCGAGATACTGGCTGCTTGTGCCGCATCACTTCGGTCCGACTATCATCATTGGGGCGGGGCGGGGCGGGGCGCGGGCGGGGCGGCGGACACGGTTGTAGGAGGAGGAGGGGGAGGTGACGTAAGGGGACCCGGCCATGACCTTGCGCGTGCTTGCGCGCGCGCGCCCATGTAGCTTCTGCTAGTGACGCTGGCGGCGCTGCTAGCGTCCGGCCGGTGTTTTGTGCGTACTCTGCGTTGTTGACATTATTGCTGGATCGTTTTCGGCTCATTCAGCCATTTAAACCGGACAAGGTTAGCAGGGGCTGCATGTGCGCGTTAATGTAATGTGCAGAGGCAAAATCAAAGTGTCCAGGGATGATTTTCGGTCGTAATGCTCAAACCAAGGCAAGGACTGTCGAAATTCGGAACATCAACTCTCATTTGTTTAGCAGTCGACCAAATCTTCATCAATGTCAAAACAAAATAATCATGAGGAGTGGTAACCAGATCTTTCATATTTTCCCTTATTCCAATGTACCTGGTCCTATTGTAATTTTCTTCGAAGTGGGATTGTACTTTGTGAAGTTTCTTAACCTGTACATGCCGGCAAGATGGCTACCTAACAAATGACTTCTTGTTATGTTTCTCATTTTAACTACCTTGCCTTTTCTTTAATTAATGAGGCTTTCTTTGTCTGAATGTTTTGTGAATTGTGGAGACCCTCCGAACTTCAAAACAAATCAATTTGTAATGATATATTACTTGCAGTGGGGGACCTCTTATGCTTAATTGCTGGGGCTTGGTCCCTGAATCAGGTCCTCTTTCACAAAATGCTACATCCCCCATTTCTGAGCCCAACACACCCATCACTGACGTTTAATTTGATTTTTTTCTTTTTATTTGTATCAGGGAATGTTAACTAGATCGTCTGATTGAGATCATAAGAAGAACAGTCGAATTGAATAAGCACACGTCAACAATGGGTGAGGAGAAAAAGAAACCCAACTACGTCAACCAAGCTATTCGTCAGATTGGAGCAGGCGGATCTGCAGGTTTCTCTTCCTTGCTGACAGGTTTCATTGTATTAATTGTTTGCAGAAATATTAATTCATAATTTTAATTTTAAAGGATTTGTAGAAGTATGCATAATGCATCCCCTTGACTTGATTAAGACACGTCTTCAAATGCAACGCATTCCTTCTGGCAAGGTTGTCTCTCATACTGAAATGCACTTATATTCTGGTATTCGTGACTGCTTTCGCAAGATGTACCAGTCTGAAGGGCTGTTTGCTTTTTGGAAAGGTGTTATTCCTCCTATAGTAGCCGAAACTCCAAAAAGAGCAGTGAAGGTCAGAATCACCTGCAATAGAATTGAAAAATTTGCAAATTTTTGCAAAACCCCCATTAATATTTAATTTTTGCTTTACAGTTTTTCACTTTTGAACAGTACCAGCAGTTTTTCCGATTTGGGTCACCTGTTTCAACACCAGTTGTAAGAAATTAAAATTTCAGTAAAGAAAAAGGAGAAATCATGATTTTTTTTGATTTGTTGAAAATCTATTTTCTTCTACAGACGTTTTGCCTGGCTGGTTTATGTGCTGGAATAACTGAAGCTATACTTGTGAATCCATTTGAAGTTGTGAAAGTAACTCTTCAGGTAAATCGATCTCAAACTACACAATCCCCATCAACATGGTCTGTCACAAGAGAAATTGTTCGTACTCAGGTAAGTCTTTTTAGAGAAGGGATTCACTTTAGTATCTCTTAGTTGAGGAGGAGATGCTTTGCAAAACCATAACATGCTGCTTTCAGGGTTTGGGGCTAAACGGCTTAATGAAAGGCCTAACAGCAACCGTAGCTCGAAATGGTGCATTCAACATGGTGTACTTTGGATTTTACCACAGTGTCAAAGGACTAATGCCTCAAGTAAAGGTAAAATATATTCCCTAAATTATACCAGTCACAAGAAAGCTTTACATAACTTTTTATCTGGCTGAACTTAATTTTTTCTCAAGGGTTCATGGCAAGAATTTTTCAAGAACTGTGGGTGTGGCTTTGTGTCTGGTAGTTTGGCTTCATGTGTCAATATTCCATTTGACGTTGCTAAAAGCCGAATCCAAGGGCCCCAACCCACTCCAGGAGTTGTTACCTATAAAGGCACTATTCGCACCATGCAGATGGTGTACAGCCAGGAAGGGTATGTCTTTTTAAATGATTAAATGTATTTTCTATGCTGACTGTTTTGATCTGATGTAATAGTGTGGTACTAAAGTGAATGAATTGTTTTCTTGTAATATTTTACAGATTCCGTGCCTTATACAAAGGTCTGCTTCCAAAGGTTATGAGACTGGGCCCAGGTGGTGCCATCATGCTTGTTGTGTATGAACATGCTCATGCATATCTAACAGAGGTTTTCCCTGACTGATCCAAAAAGCTGTTCAAATCATAACAACAAATCCTTTCCTAGTTTTGCTCCTCTCCCAAAGTAGATATGGCTTGATACTTAAGACTTTCACCTCTCAACAGAGCACAGACAATCAAATTGTGCATTCATCTTCAGTCAAATTTTTCAAAGCCTTAGTCATTTTTTTTAAAGTTATTTTTTTTTTTCTAGTTTATTTTAAAGTCCGTTTTGTAGTGTGATAATAATTCTACCAGTCATTACTCTATTTATAAATGCACGATTTTCTGTAGGGCTGTGGATAAACGAAGGAATTCCATTTTCAGACAGGAATATTATTAGTATTTCTTTCGCCATTTTCCATGTGATACAACCTTCCCAGTGAAGGTTATAATTTTGCGTGACTAATTTACAGGAAAAAAACATACCAATTAATTGATTGACATTTTACGTATTCTAATCACTAGAATACTTAAAGAGCTTTTCTCATTATGTCTATTGAATAGTTGATTTTATGGTATGTTTTTGAGGGCCCAAAGTGAAATTATAGTCTGAACAATTATGTATTATTATTGCTTTTATGATTGCCATTATGAGTTTATTAATTAATTTTAAAATACACTGTTTTGTAATGTATTTTGTAACCACTGTGCGCTTCTATGTAAAATCAAGTGTTAACTTGTTTTCCTGGTTCAAAAACCTGTTGTTTTCTCTGATGAGAATGTGTCAACTGTCTTCCCAAAAGTATATGAAAGATGAAGTCCAGTGGATCATACATTATGTTTATGCTAGATTAAAATAACTTTTTGATTTAATTTTATAGCTTAACCACAAGCTGTGGATTTTCCCCCTTAGCTTAAGGGAAATGCAATTTTTATGCTCTGTCATGACTTAGTGCCACAATTCAGGAGTGCCAGTTTGTTTATAATGACCAGAGTGTTGAAGTATGTATTTTTGTGCATGTATGCTAATGTTGACTGCAAAGTAAAAGTTAATGACTGCTACTGCTCTCTGATGCAATAAAATCTATACTTTTGTTTCCAATCATCATCTTGCTTGGGGAGCCTATAACTTTCTTTTTATAAATTTAATTTTTATGTGTTTTTATATATTGTGTTGTCTTTTGAGTTTTAATTTCATGGGGTTAGCTGGTGATAGGACCAGACTAAGGTGACAATTGGTCACTCACAATAACTGCAAAAACATCGAAGTTACAATTAATCATGCCAGGCAAAAGTGTCCAATATCATCAATCCTGCTACAACTCGTAGGAATGGGCATTCGAAAATAGAGTACTTTTACATCAATGGTGGTGGCAGTAGTTGTCGCAGTGCACTAGTCTGCCAATCCTGTTATGCTGATAGGAAAAAAAAAATCCCCATGGGATTTGTTTGGATGAAATCACTTAAACCAATAAGATAAGGTAACATACTATGATGAAACGTATGGTACATCTTATTCAATCAGGTGATACATTTAAGGAGTTAAAGAGCAGAAGATCAAACTCTTTGCTGGCTGGTCTTCGAACATCATATTCTTTCGTTCCTGTGAAGTATTCTTGTCGTTTGAAAACACATGCCACTTCTTGAGAGAAAAGAAAGTAACATTTCCAAACCATCCCATGAGGAACAAAAAAAAAGGTTTTTGTTTTAACTCGTTTGGAAGGGGATCCTTTGATATCAGTCGTCTACCCCCCTCCCCCGCCCCCAAAAAATACATTTCATGGATGCATCCGCGTGCTGTGACAAGACAGCTTGGATGCTCCTGACGCTGATCAGCGTCGAATAAAAAAGACTGCCCACCACACAGACGTCCGACAGACTCGGGCGTGTAAAGTTAAGCACGCTCTCATTCACGTGAGTGCGAGTGGCGGTGAGTAGGGGTGAGCCTGCGTCCCTGATCATACACAGCCGCAATTATTTTGTCCTTTTCTTCTTTTGAGGATTTTTAAGTAAAGTTAAGACAACAGTGCAGGAATCTTATGGATCGGGCGACGACGAAGAAGGTGTATGTTGGTGGGTATAAATATGTTTATTACTTTTTTATTCCCTGCCCTGCGTCTAATTACTTCGTGTGGTTTTTGTACATTTTCTGCTCAAGTCTAAAATTTTATTTAAAAGTGAATAAAAGAAACTTTCAACTACTAACAAAGTCGCGGCTGCGAATGTGCGGTGAGGGAAGCTCACTCCTACTCACCACCACTCTCACTCACGTGAACGAGAGGTGAGCGTGCTTAACTTTACACGCCCCTGCTGAAGTGCAGAGCTTCCAAAACAACTCAGGAGGTGGGTGGGTTGCCTGCCGTCACGGCGCTATCGCTCCACCGCAATGCAGCGGCGGCTTTGCACTCGGCCCGCGCTCTAACAATCAAACTCGCGCGAGAGGCCCAACCAGTAGGGGCGATAGGGGCGCAAATAGTTACTATAAATTGTTTCAGGTTAAGTTACAATAAATTGTTTCAGGTTATCGTCATCCAGTTTCACACTGTATAACTACCATGTCTGTTCTTATTCTTTGATCTGAGACATTAAGGATCACATTTTAAAACATGAAAAGCTTACACTGGTCATACATCAACGATTATGTCAGAAAACCAGATAGTCTCTTCCTATTAGGAGGAGGGTCGTAAAGAACGAGTTCCCTATTTACCACAAAAGTAATTTTGTGTTTCCTTCTCCCTTGTTCTTTCCTATCAGCATAACAGGATTGGCAGACTAGTGCACTGCGACAACTACTGCCACCACCATTGATGTAAAAGTACTCTATTTTCGAATGCCCATTCCTACGAGTTGTAGCAGGATTGATGATATTGGACACTTTTGCCTGGCATGATTAATTGTAACTTTAATGTTTTTGCAGTTATTGTGAGTGACCAATTGTCACCTTAGTCTGGTCCTATCACCAGCTAACCCCATGAAATTAAAACTCAAAAGACAACACAATTTATAAAAACACTTATGAAAATTAAATTTATAAAAAGAAAGTTATAGGCTCCCCAAGCAAGATGATGATTGGAAACAAAAGTATAGATTTTATTGCATCAGAGAGCAGTAGCAGTCATTATCTTTTGCTTTGCAGTCAAGCTTGTGTCCATTTTTTCCCGTAAACAGATACTTGACTTCGATAATGACAAATTCCCTTTTTAGACGAAGTAGCTATTTTCAGCTCGTGAGGGGTAGGCAACCCCACAAACGGCCGGAACTTTTGGGAGAAAGACAGCGAACGATATTGATATGAGACAGATCCAGTCCTAGTAGAAAACTTGGGCATTTTAGATGGTCCAATTGCACCTGAAGGATTTAAAAAAAGCAGTTAAATGGCTGGAAATGCACTTGTGTTTAAAGGAGTTTTACAGAGGTTTGCGGAAACTTGGATATAGCCTTTCTCAACTCATCAGAGGTCGTCTCCGACAGCTGTGATCATGCATCTGGGCTGCTCTGTGTAAGCGTTTTTCGGCAATTTCTGAACCATGTCAAGAATGGGACTCGTTGAACTTCATCTATGACTGTTGAGGAGTTAAAAGAATTTTCTCGAATTTGTTCTTGTACATTTACTTTATCACAATTTGTAAATTACAACAAAATTTACTTTGTTTTTAACATAGAAAAATGGTAGATGAGGAATATTTTTGACACTAAATTTGGGACAGGTCAGTTTTAGTTAACAAAGTTGTAATGATTTCTTCATACTATGATATTGCATACAGCAGTTTTAAAACATGAAATAAATCTAAAGCATTTAACAGCCCCATTTTCTTCAAATACTTTGACCAATTTTTTTGGCGGGTGCGAAACTGAAGTTATGGCTCCAGCACAGAGAGTTGATGCGTCTTAAAAACTCTGATTCGTGTACAAAAATATATTTAAGATGTAGGGAACATTGACCAACACAAAATCTGGACCTTTTACTTTTGACAACCTGTAGGCCAACAATATTATACTTGCCATGTAGTGCATTAGCTTGCCATGATAAGCTGAAATGCTGTTGTTTCTGTATTGATTCACATTAAAAGACAGCAAGCAACATGAATAATTACTAAATTTTCAAGAGCAAATAGTGGAGCACTAATCAGAGCTGTGGTTTTGCATCAGTCATAGACATACCTACATACCTTTCAACTTGTGACATTTCTTTAGAAATGGCTTGACAGAAAGAGTAGAAATTTAACACCAGTCTTGGAAAAAAAAAGGAAGAAAAAAAAACAACACGTCACCCATCGATGGATATTCTTTCAATATAGACATTCAAAATCAGTGAACAATAAATAACAAGAGACATAATAAATCGAATAATACATGAAGAAAAAAAACACTTTGGTACCAATTACTTTTAACTCAAGAGTAGCACTAAGAAAAGTGCAATTTATCTGCCAAGAAAATTCATTCTTTAGCAATGAGCAGTGAGTCAGATGAAACAGTCTCACCTATACGCACAAAATTAGAGTCAACATTTCACAAAGATAGGTTGAAAGGCTCCTATGAACCTCTCTTTAAACACCCTGGCGTCCACACTGGAGACATTTTTTGTTTAAATATATATATAGGTATGTATATATATACATATACATTACACATCATTCGAACCCTGAAAACTCTGAAAAATAAATGCCTCAACCGAGAAGAGGGCGACTGACCTCATCCCACGGGAAATGTCCAAGACGTGGGGAGGGAAGGAGAGGGGAGGGGAGGACGGTGTCCTCTCCGATCACAGACTCGACTCGTCTCACTGCGGCGACCACACATTGTCATGCAGCTCGGGGCTGCTGGGCGTCTCCTGACTGACGGGCTGGTGCTGCCGCCGGGCAAGGCGCTTGCCGCCCCCGCCCCCCACCCCCGGCCGCTTCTCCCGCGGGCTGTGGTGGCTGCCGCCGCCGCCCCCGCCCCGCGGGCTCGTCGTGATGTCCGCCACCACGGCCGAGTCGGGCGTCACGTCGTCCTCGGAGGCGTCGTAGAGCAGGACCTTGCCCCGGTGGTGGTTGTGGTGCACGTGGTGGTTGACGTGGCTGCGCACCGGGCCGGTCTCGTCGTACGACGACCGGTTGGAGCTGAGCCGGTCACAGTCAGAGAGGTCGCTCGGGCTGGCGGGCGAGAGCGAGTCGGCGGGTGCCAAGGCCGCGGGGGCGAGGGCGGGCGCCGAGGACTGACGGCCCTGGCGCCGGCTGCCACCGCCGTGGTGGTGGCCGTGGTGGTGGCCGTCCCGCCGGTCCCTCCGGTGTCGCTTGTTGCTCTCCGGCGCGCTCACCAGGATGGGCACGTCGTAGTTGTCGGCACTCTCGGAGCTGCCCGTGCTCGCGTACTGCTTGAACACGGTGAACTCGTCGGCCATGCCGTCCAGGTCGATCCGCTGGTCGAAGTCGTACTCGTCGTCCTGCGGACAGTTGCTGTACACCTCCTGGTGGTGGCGCGCGTGGCGCGGCTTGCGCGTGCGGCCCGTGGTGCGCGCGCCGCGCCGCAGCGTGTCCCGGTCGCCGTCGTACAGCTGGCCGCCGGGGCCGAGCGTGTGGTGGCCCGGGGCGGCCGCGGCCGCCGAGCGTCTCGCCGACTTGTTGTACGGCAGCAGCGTACCCGCCTTGGCGACGCCCGCCCCCGTCCCAGCCGAGTGGCGCTTGGGCATGGTCGGCACGCTGCCGAAGTCGTCCCCGGAGCTGTTGAGCGGGCCCTGGCCCGGGCCCTGGCCCGAGTGCAGGTTGGCCAGTGGGAACGAGTCGTCGTATAACTGCAACAGAACACATCACGAGAGTTACGCCATGCAGCACTATCGGACAAGATAACCTTGCCCATGAACCTCGCCGCGCCCCGCCCCGCCCGCCACCAACCGCGCCCCATCCACGAACCTCACCCCGACCTACGCGCGCCCAGCCCGGGCTCAGGTGGAACACCGTGAAACACACATCCACATCGGGATGTGCGCCCTGGCCTCACACGGTTATACCGGAGAGATCGAATTCGATTCTTCGCCTCGCACTCGGGCAGGCTGCTGCTGGCCTCGCCGCGGAGACTGTTTGCGTGCACACCTCCGCCCCGCACGGGCGCGCGTGCTAACCGCCCCGCCCCGCCCCACTCGACCCCACCCGAGCCAACGGCCACGCGCGCGCCAAGCAAGTCGTTTCGACATTTCCAGTTTCCGATACACAACTTTACGTCCGCTGCGAATAGAACAAATGCAAAACTCGGTCTGCGCTGGAAAAAGTTAGAAAAGAAAACTGGGAGGTACGGGGGAACGGCTCAAGCAACACCCCCCGCCCCGCCGCACGCCACGTCGCGTAGCGGAGAAGAGCGCAGCGGAAATAAAATGGGTTTTCAAGCAGCCGAGTGGGGACGGCAGCGGCGGGACGGGACGCAGCACCGTGCAGCTCAGAGTAGCGATGGCGCCAGTGCGAGGGGGAAACAACTATGAATTTTGGTGTACAAATTTTAAGACTTTTTGAATTTTGTGAATTTTTGTGAAAAGAGAATTAATTTTTACTTAATTTAAAAGAGTAACTAAATTTTTCTGAGTTATTGTAAATTTTTATGATATTTTCTCAATTTTCCCAAAATGTTTTGAATTTCCTGATTTCTTTTCTGAGGTGTACAAACATTTCAGAATAGTTACCCCCTCGCGCATGTGTCATTCGATGCAGTGCAGAAGCCTCACTATCACTGGGCTAGGGTTGGAAATCCAGGAATGTTTTCCTGGAAAAACCCTGCCTACTAGACAGCCTGCCACCTGCCACACATCGGTGTCCGAATGTTGCCTGGTAGGCAGGGTTTGTCTAGGAAAAATTTCCTAGATTTCCAACCCTACACTGGGCAGGGCTGCACCGAGCGAGCCCCGCACCGCCCAACCGAGCCATCGTCGTCATTTTGGCAAGAGTTTGCGCTCGCTAGAGAGCCACGCCTCCTGGGCTCCTGGGCGCAAGAGAGGGAGCGAGGACGGGGCGGGGCGGGGTGAGCGCGCGGTCGCAGTCGGGGCCAAGGCAAGCTTGTCCAAACGCCAGTGTGGTCCCCGGTGACGTGGGGGCGGGGGTTGGGGTGGGTGGGGGGCGGAGGTGGTCTGCACACAACCCCGCCGAGCCACAATATGGGGGGATGCCAGACAAAACCCTCTGGGGCCGGCGTGCTGTTGTGGCACGTATCACGCCGCGGACGAGGGGCCGGGGGTGGCGAGAGCGGTGCGGAGGCGAGGCGAGGCACACCTTGCGCTGATGTCATTGATGTTTGAGGAAAACAGCGTAGGAGGATAGAAACGAGCGCTGCGCAGGGCTGCTGGCCTCGGGAGCGGTGCGGGGATGGCGGTGAAAGGTCGCGGGTTTACCTTTCAGTGCTAGAAGACAACCAGTCGCATGTACCGAAATTCGAGTTCAGGGCTTGGTCTTCTTACAAAATTAGTTTCAAGTTGTTCAGTTACAGCTCGAGTAAAGGTTGCGGTACGGTCATCGAACTTATAAGTCTGATGTCTTGAATCTCGAAGGGGGAAAAAAACTACCTTGGTGCCCGAAAGCACGAGTGTCATTTATTTCGATTCCTAGTTTGTTGCCTTTTACGGACGGACAAAATTGCGGTGGGTTAATGAATTAGCGATGGTCGTTCATCGGCACGCAAGCCGCACACCATTAGCACCCCGTTCGGAGTGCGCAGGCGCGTCACCCGGGGCGTCACCCGGGGCGTCACCCGGGGCGTCACCCGGGGCGTCACCCGGAGCGTCACCCAGGGCGTCAACCGCACAGCACCGAGGACGGCAGTCACGCAGCACGCGTCACTGACGCGATTACGCCAATAAAACGTGCGGTGCGGCGGCGGCGTAATCGCATCGCACTGCAATAATTGCGGGGCAATCGGCATGCGAGGCGCGCGCGCGAGCGAGCGTGCCGCTGGAGTACTGCCGCACCCGCCGGATCCGGATGGAACGGCCAGGGGAGGCCGATCCCGCGTCACGAGTTTTGACGCGCCGGTGCCGGCGTGACAGTAACGTGACAAGCGAGTGTCAAATTCAGGCTCCAGCCAGCCAGGCCTCGCCGCCGCGGTCCCCACCGCACACGGCGCGGCACGGTGGCGCGCGAGGCGTGACACCAGTGGCAGGATGACATGTTAGCGTGACGGGACAGGGCGGGGCGCGGCGGGGCAGGCCGGCAGGCCTCGGCCACCACGGTCGAGTGGCACGTGACGCGATGCGCGTGACACGCGTGACGCTGCATCCGCCCTGTCCTGTTTTGCCACACCACGCCGCCCCGCCCGCCTCGCCCCGCCCGCCCCGCCCCGCCCCGCCCCGCCCCGCCCCGCCCCGCCCCGCCCCGCCCCGCCCCGCCCCGCCCCGCCCCGTCCCGCCCCGCCCCGCCCCGCCCCGCCCCGCCCCGCCCCGCCCCGCCCCGCCCAGTCTCGGTGCATGTCCCACCACAACTCCCACCGCCACCGCTCCGCTCCTACCTTGTTGCCCGTGTGCTGCGTGTAGTTGAGGATGGCGTGGTTCGAGGCGCACACGGCGGGGTAGGTGTTGTCCTCGGACGTCTTGTTCTCCTCGCTGCCGGTGGACGGGCAGTCGAACAGGAAGCGCCGGCCCGTGCAGGACACGAGCGACAGGGCGCCGGGGGTGCCGCGCGAGCCTCGCGACGCGCCCGACCGCTCGTCCGAGCCGCGCGACGGGCCGCGGGTGGCGCACCACAGCAGCAGGAAGCCGACCAGCAGCGACCCGGCGTGCTCGGCCAGCCTCATGTACCACCACGGCGGCAGCCGCCAGTCGCTGCGCAAAGCACACCAGGGATCAGTCGAAACTCAGTGGAGGAGGTCAGGTGCACGAATTTCTCTCCCTGGCAACTGAGTTATTATTTTCTACTCATGCCAGTGTGACCAGAGAAGTAGGCCACAAGTTGCCCAAACCGAGGGGGAAGTTTTGGTGTACAAATTATGTGAATTTATGTGATATTTTTTAGTGAAATTTTGTGAATTTTTGATTGAGTCTTTCTAGAATTCTGTGACAAAAAGTGAATTTTCCTGATTTTTTCTGAATTTTTCCGAGTTTCTTTGAATTTTTCTAAAATTTCTATAGATTTTTCTGAAAACTTCCAAAGTTTTCCTGAATTTTTCTGAATTACGAGGTGTACAAAACTTTCGGAGTAATTTTCCCCTCGGCCCAAACACAGCGGAGTAAGGCAAGCTGCACCCCATGTGCCTGGGCGACACCTCAGCACAGAAGCGTTTATGTTGCCTTGTGAGCAGGCGCAGATGCAGCCGATGTGTTTGGGCGACTTATTGCCTTCTTTCCTGGCAACACTGCAGTCATCTTGTTTAAATTAACACCTACCAGTCTGTGAATCAATTATTGCTACACACTTAAAAGTGTCTGCAACAAATTAACATCCTTTTAGGGACATTTCAAAAGGGAAAACAACACTGGATTTTGGTCTGAATTACGAATTTTTGTGAATTTTCCTGAATTTTCCTGAATGTAATTGAATTTTTGCGATTTTTTCTGCATTTTTTAAAAACACTTCTCTGAATTTTTTAAAATTCTTCTAAAGTACTAGGTGAACAGAAATTTCCTCGGTAAATTTGCACAATTACATGCCCCGAGTATTCAGAGAGGGGTATGGTGCACTCACGCGTTGCTGTTCAAGAATGTGGCGTCCATGAGGCGGTAGGTGGCCATGGCGGCGAGCGAGACGAGCAGCAGCGCGCAGGCGAGCAGGGCGTTGACGACGCGCGGCAGCGCGGGCGTGGGCAGGCGGCGGAAGGCCGTGTAGGCGGCGCGCAGCTGCTCGGCCTGCTTCTTGGCGGCGGCGCGGCGCAGCGGCCGGTACACCACCAGGTAGGCGAGGCCGAGCAGCGCCGCCACGGTGGCGGTGATGCCGCGGGCCGCGGAGCGCATGCCGCCGCCGCCGCAGCCGCCGCCCACGCCCGAGCCGCCCCACGCCGTGGAGGCGGCGGCCGCCCCCGCCCCCGCATCCGCCCCCGGGCCGGCGGCGGCCTTGGCGCACGCCGCCACCTCCAGCGACATGGTGGTGGCCAGGAACAGGAACAGCAGCACCAGGAAGGCCGGAGTCTGCGGGACGCCCGAGCTACCGCAGGGGACGTGGTTCACCTGGCGAGAGGAAAATGCGTTAGTCGCGAGGCATCACAGCTGTCAAAACGACACGGGTCGCCGGTGGGCGGCGGCTCACCCGAAGCACGACGAAAAAGAAGACGCTGAAGGCGGCGGGCAGGAACGGCAGCGTGAGGTCAGAGAGCAGCTGCGGCACCCGGGTCGCGCCGGCCGGCGCACCCTGCTGCCCGGCGGCGGCGGCCTCCTGCTCGTCCTGCTGGCCCTGCCGCTGTTGCTGTTGCTGCTGCAGCTGTTCCTGCTGCTGCAGGAGCTGATCGTGGTTGAGCACGTCGTAGAAGAGGCTGACGGCGTTGGCGGCGGCCAGCGCCAGCAACAGCGCCAGCAGCATGCTGAAGTGCACCCGCGGCACGAGGCGCGTCCTGGAGTCGACGAACACGGCGGCCAGGAGGCACAGCGCGCCCAGCACGCCCCACATGGTGCCCAGGCCGTAGACCTGCGCGGTCCAGGCGAGGTGCCACTCGCCGCCGGCCGCGCCCGCCACCGGCCCGCCGCCCGCCGCACCGCCCCGCACCACCGAGGACGGCGGCGACGTCGCGGGGGACATCAGCACCTAAGAAAACAAAGCCCTTTTAAAACCATTGCACAGAATCAGTCTACCTTTTTCGACGACTTCTACTGCTTCCTCCCTATCTCTTTCTTCTGCCTTAAAAAAAGAGAAAAAAAAACCTTTTTTTTTAGGGGGAGGGAGAAGGAAGGTGTCACTTTCGCCGGCCACAGGCCGTAAGCTAGGCCAGGGCTCGTCGTGAAAAGAACGGGGACAGGCGGAAAGTTCGACACGGAGTGGATAAGACTCCCTCTAAACTTCCTTTATTGATGACTGCGTTTTATAACACAACTTCCAAAGCCAGCCCGGGTATAAATCGTGCGCCTCGCCCCCCCCCCTTTTACCCCGCCCCCGCAGGCGGGAGGCCAGGAGAAGACGGAACACACCACACCAGCCCCGACAAGCACGCAATGACCCCTTTTATTTTCTCGCAAGTTGTGTGTCGCGTGGGATATAAATGACGCTCCATAACCGCGAAGGCGGAAGGACTACCCGGCCTGGCCCGGCTGGGGTGGGGCGGGCCAGGGAGGCACCTCCAGGAGAACCAGGGGGTGGGGGCGGGGGCAGGACGAGTGGTAACGGAGAAACAGGAGGGGCAGGCGGAGGCGAGAGGCGGTGGAGGTGCCAACAAATGGACCACATTGCAGGCAGCGGCACTAAACTGGGAGCCTGCGCCCGCTCCTGCTCCATTCCAAACTGAATGCAAGGGTACACAGACACAGAGTTCGCCCTGCTGCGAGGGTGGGAGGCACTCGCTATCCTCCTCCACCCCTATCCCTCCTCTACCTCTCCAACCCCCTCTAGGAGGTCCGATTGAGCAAAATAATTAAGTTGGAGTAGCCGAGTGGCCACTGACCTACTCTGCACTCTGCACTTCGATTGTGAGCGAACACGTACTTTTGTACGTTAAATACTTTCTTGACTTTCGTTTTACTTCATCTGATGTAATTTGACTTTCTCGATATTCATGACTAGCTTCACTTTTATGTGACTTGCTTGGCTTTACTTGCCTTTCCTGGTTTTGACTTTCTGATTTTATCACAGACATTTTAATGGCTTTTCGACATTTTTTGCCTTTTATTGGCGACGTCTTCGAATGCACGAAGAAACTTTTCGAGGTCCTTGTCGCGCCGCGCTGCTCGCTTCATCCTCATAGAATCTGAACAAGGCCGCCTGGTGACTGGTGACGCCCGGACCCGGAGCGCCCGCAACCCCCCTTCAGCCTCCCCTCCCCCTTTCACTCTCACGACGCTCCTCCTCGCTTCCTCACGTATTCGCAACCACCACACACACCCTCCTCTTCCTACCCCTCCTAAAATTACCCCGATTCCATTCGCCGGCCTTTTCTTCGCCGTGGCGTAAGAGGACGCAGCCCATCCTCCCCACGACCCCCCATCCTGCTCTTACGCCCCCCCCCCCCCCGACGGCTTTGTCCGCGCCGCTCTCTTCCGGCCAGAGACCTCCCTCTTGTCCTCCAGGGCCTCCCGCAGAGCGTCCTGGTCCTGGTCCTGGTGTGGTCTGCCCCATTTGGCGGCCGCCCTGCCCTGCCCTGCCCCAGACCGCCAGCCCTGCGCGGCCTGCGCCTTCTAGAATAATTATTCTTTTCCTCCCCCGTGTTGGCCCGGCGGGCCCGGCCCAGCCCGTCCTACCTCCCCTACCTACCCCCTCCGGACCGACTAGGCAGAACACTTCCGCCGTGGTCCCCTCCATTGTGGCCCCAAGAAAGAGTGAGCGAGTGCGGGGCGGCGGGGCGCGGCGGGGCGAGGAAGAGAGAGTGGGGTCACTCCTATCCGCCAAGGCGAAGCAGGCGAAGCTAGAGGAGATGTGCCGGTCGGAAGAAGGAAAAGGGAGGGGATGGGGGGTTGTAGACTATGTAAGCAGCCCCGGGGCGATGCACAGACAAAAAGTAATGCTAACAGCCTAATTGTTTCGGAATGTATTCGAGTTAAGAAATGCTGCAGGCCGTGGGAGATAAGACATCGTGACTTAGCGGCGACGAGCCCGGCTGGGGGCCACGCGCACGCAGCCGCCGTGAAGTCCCAGTGGACCTACATTGTTGTCTCGGGCCGGGGCGGGGCGGGGCCCGGGGTCGTGAGGGCCCGGGGGTGGGGTCGGGGCGGGGCTGGGCGGGGCGGGGCTGGGGGGAAGCAAGAGCAATGGCAAATACCTGTCCCCTTCCCCTTCCAACAGGAGCGTCCGACTGCGGGGCATGGTTGGCAGTGGGCCGCAGGCCGGGGGTCTCCGGGGAGTGCCTCTTAACCCCACAAACCTGAAGCGACGCCGAGCGACGCCGGTGCGACGCCAAAGCGACGCCGAGAGCCCTCTCACCCTGCTCCAGCCGGCGTCTCCCAGGACCAGGGGTACCCTGTCCTGCCCTGCCCAGCCCAGCCCCGAGCCCGCCCACCTCGGCCCGAGCGCGCAGGTAAGCCTACGAGGGCAGGACAGCGGAGAAAAATGGCCCCACCGAGAGATCGGGCGCAAGGGAGCAAGGGGTGGGGTTGGGGTGGGATTGGATGGGGGGGGAGGGGATGAGGCTGCTTTTGTACCATGCTGATCGAGCTAGTAGGCGGGGCGGGGCAGGGCGGGCCAGCGTTAGGGGTTAAGGTCCCCCACCCCCCATAAGTCCCGCGGTGCTGATGGTGGTCTTTGTGGCGGCCACGTGGTCCACGCGGAAAATTCAAGAGAGGGAAAGATGGTCATCAAGGGCTACTGTTGGACGGAGCGGAGCGGGCAGGGCAGGGCCGGGCGGGGTCAGGTCGAGCCGGGCAGGGCCGGGGGCGCGAAGCACATTGCTGCGATGAGGGAGATGAGCGACGCCAGCGCGCCAGCGGGCCGAAACGAGAGGGGGCTGGGCTCTCTGAATGAGAGCGACCTCTGAGAGGAGCGGAGCGGAGTGGGAGCCTCCCCCTGCCACGCTCCTGCGCGCCGTGTCCACTCTGATGCCCTTAGGGATGTCGCGTCGCAGCCGGCCCGTGCTCGGCCCGGGGGGGCCTGGTTGGGGGGGGGGGGGAGGCCTCTCTCGCCCTACGACGACGCCCCCCTGGAGGGTGGGCGTACGTAACGCGCTGTGCTTTGGTCCTCGGCCCGGCCCAGCCCGGCTGGATCCTTAGCCGACCCCCTCCCCTTCCCCCCTCTCCCTTCTATTTACGGAAGTAGCTTCGCTTTCTCTAACTCTGTCCCTGCCGGCCCCGAGCTGTGTGTC
The DNA here is from genome assembly GCA_029379305.1 of Frankliniella fusca. Lineage (NCBI taxonomy): Eukaryota > Metazoa > Arthropoda > Insecta > Thysanoptera > Thripidae > Frankliniella > Frankliniella fusca. The sequence goes on along the minus strand of JAHWGI010001033.1, from coordinate 6,732 downwards.
GTTCCCCGTCCCGCCCTTCCCGCCCTTAATCAAGCTGGCCTCGGGCTCCTCTCCTTTCAGGCCACTCCACGCCGCTCGGCTCGCGAAATTAATCTTTTAACTCCCCAAATGATGTGATTCCTGTTCAGCCAATTTACGCCGGTCCGCCATCTCGCCCGGCCCGAGCGCCTCACCTTGTCCCGGTTGTCCTCGTCGCGGTGGATGGCGGGGTCCGCCACGACGGCCACACCGGCCTGCACGTCGATGATGGAGTCCTTGTTGACCTGGTCCAGCAGCTCGGTGGGCTTGGCGGCCTTGAGCGCGTGGTCGTGGCCGTTGGTGTGGTGGCCGTGGCCGTGGCCGCCGCCGTGGTGACCCACGGGCGCGAGTGCCGGGGCGGGCGCGGGCGCCGAGGCCACGGTGTGGATGTGGCTGTCCAGGTGGTGCTTGCCGCCGCCGGAGCGCTCCGTGCCGCGCTCCGACCCGCGCTCCGGGGGCCGCTCCGGCCGCGGCGGCGCCTCCACCGCCGGAGCGGCCGCCTCCCCGGTGCCCTTGGCGCCGCCGCCACCGCCGCCGCCGCCCTGGCTCGGGGTGTTGACCGGCCGCAGCGGGATCAGCTCGTCCATCGGCGGCCTGCGGGAGAGAGGGGGACGGGGCGAGTCAGCGGGAGCGCCCGCGGAACGCGGGGTAGGCAGCCCGGCGCACAGCCGAGACGAGCGCGCTGCCTACGCCCAGCTCCCCGGGCGCGGCGCCGCGAGCTGCAGGCTGCACGATCAGTTTGACACGGGGTTTTGCCCCTCGCGCGAGGGACTTCTCCCTCTCTCTCTCCCTCCTTCTGTTTTTCGTCACTCCTGGACAGAGAGGGAGAGAGAGGTCTCTCGCACGATAGGGGCAAAACCTCCTCGCGCGCTGAGCGGACTCGCCGTCGTCACTGTGAAAAATTGTCGTAGGTTTACAGGAAAATTTTCCACGAAGTGCGGTTGTAAAATTACGATCACTAATCGTAAAATTACAAGAAGTACCTATCGACTTGAAATTTAATTTCAAGCAAGAATGGGCTGTCGTACATTTACAACATTTTTCGTAAGTCGTAATTTACAAAATAAATTGTAAGTCTACGAACATATTTTTCACAGTGGTGTACTCACCGTGGCGGCACCAGCTGGGGGTGCGGCTTGCGGCCGGGCGTGGCGCTGCCGACCTCCGACTGGCTCCCCCTCAGGATGGCCTTGTTGGCGAACGGGTTGTACTCGGCGGGCAGCGGCGGCGGCCGGTTGGGCGGCGCGTAGTCGGGCAGCGGGTGCGGCGCGCGGCGCGTGGGGTTGGCGCCCCCGATGGCCGCCAGCCCGGCCTCCAGGGAGGGCGGCATGGGCGGCGGCGGCCGCAGCGGCACCAGCTCCGTCGGGGGCGGCGGCGTGGCGGGCCGCTGCGTGCTCGAGGGCGGCGGCCGCGTGGTCGTGGGCGCCGCCGTGGTCGTGGGCGGCGCGGGCGGCGACCGCGTGGTCATCGGGGTGGCCGTCGTCCCCTTGGCCACCTGTCGGGGGGAGTCAGAGATGTGCGTTCGGCGGTTAGCTAGGGGAGGGCTACCGAACGGGGCACTGGAGGGGATCAGCGTGCCCGTACCTTATTGAACACGGCCGCCAGCATGCCGTCGAGCCCGCCGCGGCCGTAGCCCAGGCCGAGGCCAAAGCCGTGGTCTTTGACGGCGGGCCGGGCGGTGGCGGAGGCGGCTGCGGCGCCGGCCGTCGCGTTGTCGTGCGGCGTTGGCGGCGGCGGGGGCGGCGCCGCGGCCGGCCCGCCGCCCCCCTGCACGGCGATGGCCGCCGCCGGCCCCTGGCTGTGCGCGGAGCCGGTCCCCACCCCCGCCGCCAGCGCCAGGCAGAGCGTGAGCAGCGGCACTGTCGGGGGCGAGGAGTGCGTCATGCTCACGCTCCCGCGCCGCTCCCTGCAAGCAGACAAAACACACACCGTTAGACACGACATTCAGCTTTTTCAAATTTATTTGACAAAAAAAAACAACAACAACAACAACAAAAACAAAAACAAGGGTGAAAAGAGCACAAAAATAATTTTGTGGTAGAATGCACACTAGTTCTTAACGATGTTTTTAAAATTATTGTATATCTTCATCTCAGAATGTAAAATATCGTGAAACATAACACTTATTACCATTTGAAACTGTATTTTTGAAGTAATGGAAAGAAAGAAAACTGGGGGTGGGGGGCTGCCCTAAAAATGGTGCCCGAGGCATGGCCTAAACACAGCCGACACAGGCCGAGGGTGGCTGGCTCGGTGGCCCGACGACTTACTGAAAACCCTCAAATTTTTTGTTAAGAGTTCTCAAAGTAACACTATTAAACATGAAAAACGTTAATTGTTAGAAGTAACAGCAAGGTTCCTAATTTTGAATAGTATTTCTTTTCTGTTTGAAACCGTTGTCTTCTGAGATTACAATGTCCACTTATAAGCTTGGTTAGGGACATAGCACGAAAATCGTCGAGATTTGTCAAGTGTTCTCAAAAAATAACTATTAAACTAAAAAAACAGTTCATAGTTGGTAGAAACGATACTCGTTCTTCTACCACCATTTAGGTGTAGGTTGGTGGTAAAAGAACAAGTAAAAAAAAAAAAAACGCGAAGGGAATGGCAGGCGGCCGCGCTGGTCGGGGTTCGGACCTCAAGCGGGACTTCACCACGCGCCCGACCCGTCCCGTCCCGGCTGCGCCAATCCAGCAGCAGCAGCAGCAGCAGCAGCAGCAGCAGCAGCAGCAGCAGCAGCAGCAGCAGCAGCACAGTGGCATAATGAAAAGCTTGCGGCGTAATGTAGGTCAGCAGAGGCGAGCGCGCCGCGCGCTCTCCGCCAAGCGCAAGTTTATTGCGAAATCATTCCCAGGCGGGGCGGGGCGGGGCGGGGCCGCGCGGCTGGACTGGACACATCACTTGTTTGACTCCGCGAGAGCAAGCCCGGCCGGGCCCGGCCCGGCGCGGCCCGGCGCCTCCCGTTCAGGGGAACATGAACCCGCAGAGCGACGTGGCCGCGGCGCTCTAATTATCATTCCGCCTCGTTTTCACAGCGCTGCTGCCGCGGCTGCTGCAGCGCTCCTGTTTGCCTTCCATTGCCGCCCCCGCCCCGCTCTCCATCCTCCCGCCGCCTGACTTCCAATCAGCACGATCAGAAATTTGGGTCACCGATGATAATCTCAATAACAGGGCGCGCGTAGTCCGCGCGAGGCGAGGCGAGGCGGAGTCTGGTGTGCGCAAAGAGAGCCAGGGAGCCGAGCCGAGCCGAGCCGAGCCGCGGTGCCGGTATGAGCGGTACGCGCGGCGGAGCCTGGTCGCGGCCGCGGCGGGGAGCGGGGCGGCGCGGAGTGCAAACACGGGCGCGTTCATATTAAAACCGAACGCGACCGCGCATCCTAATACGAGGAGAGAAAACCGCATGCAAGTAAGGCCGCCTCGATACTGCAGGAGCGAGCGAGCGAGCGAGCGAGAGAGAGAGAGAGAGAGAGAGAGAGAGAGAGAGAGAGAGAGAGAGAGAGAGAGAGAGAGAGAGAGAGAGAGAGAAGAATCCCGATACCACCTCAGCAGGGCACGCATGGCCTGCGGTGCTGGAGAGATAAATAATTCTTTGCGCCTTAAACAACACGTTACGACGGTTACATTGTGACGGTGACCGCGTCGTGTAACATTTGCTGACCCGAGACCAGCCTCGGAGCCCGACAAAGTCAACACTTTTACAAAAAAAAAAGTATTTTTTTTTGTTTCAACTTTCGCTGTGTGGCACTACCGGGGAGAGCAGAGAGCAGCTTTGCCAGCCCCGCGAGGTAATTGGTTCCTCATGCCGGATGCAGATCTGCTCAATGACTCTCCATCTCTCATCCTTCTCTCGCGGTGCTTGTTGTTGTTGTTGTTGTTGTTGTCTAGGGTGCTTCTCTGCACTCGCTTCCCCTGCTTCCACCCCCCTCCCCCACCCCTCCTGCATCCCCATCTGACACCCTCTCTCGCCGCGCTCTTCCGTCCGCAACTTTCTGAGCCCCTGACTGCATGCTCCCGCCTCTCCACCCAACAAACAACAACAACAACAACAACGAGAACAAAAACTCGGCAGACAATCCTGTCCAGGCGAGACGTCTCAAGAGGCGCTGCACCCACCCTGCACCCACCCTGCACCCCGCTGCACCCCGCCCCGCCGGGTCCGGTCTGGCCGAGGGTTTCGGCTCACCGCGCAACACGTCATATAACGCGCCCAACTTATGCACCGTCGGACAGGCATCGACCCTCCTCGCCCCGGTGACCGCGCGTAGCCGTCCGGGAGCGGCGGAGGAGGGAGAAAGGGAGGGGGAGGGGGGGAAGGTCTCCTCTCCGACCCTTGACGAGGGTCGCTCGCAAGAAGCTCTTGAACGAAAACGGACCAGAAACAAAAAAGAAGAAAAAAGAGGCGGAGAGAGGGAAGGAAAAAAAAAGAGAGTCAAATTACTCCGGAAGAAACCTTCAAATTACTTCCCTGAAACATCGCTCTCGAGCAATTGGTTTCCGCGAGCATGGTCTCTAAATTAAGTCCTCGGCAGATTGTCAGTGCTATTGCCATAGCCAAGCCACTGCCGGCTCCGAGGAGAGAGTTTTTACTTCCCTCCCCCCCCCCCCTCCTCAGCCAGTATCCCCCCTCCCTGTCCCTCACCTACCCGACCGCGCCCCACCCCGCTTTGCTCGCGGATTGAAGCCGACGCTTGCTGCTCGACCCGTAATGCGCATCCTCAATTTCGTGCCGGATATGGAAACGCTCGAAACGTTGTATTTAAGAGGAAAAGTCAGCCAGCTGGGCTGGGCCGGCTGTGCTCTGTAGCAGTAGGACTCCTGTGCCCGCCCGGCCCCGTCCCGCCCCGTCCGGGTAGAGGAAATGGCAAAGAAGATGTTCCGATGAGCGTCCGGGGTCCATCAGCCCGGCTAAGGGAAGCAAGAGCGAGCACCGGAGGGATCAACTGAGCGTACTCTAGAATTTCAACTCGAAAAGCGCCCGGCCGGCGGGAGGTAAAGGCTGAGATATCCTTGGACGGTCCGATGCGAAGGCGAGAAATTATACGACGAGGACGAAACTCTTTTTGAAGCGCTTCGCGCAAGAAGACAGAAATTATTTTGAAAAAAGGAGATTTGAGGAAGAGCAAACGTCGAAGTCGGGTTGGCCTCTGTATATATTCAGCGAGTCCCAAAGAGGTTTTCCATCTCATTTTCGCCTGGAGTGGAATAGGCGAGAGAGAGAGAGTGAGATGTACGCCGCGCCGCTCTGGCCCCCTTTCCTTTGCGCGATGGGGTGTGCCGCTGAGCGCGGCGCGGAGGCACGTCTAAAGCCCATCCTAATTACACGCGTGGAATATGCGATGAGCGTCACACCTTGCGAGTCGCAATGCGGCCAGAGCGCGCACCAGTCAGAGAGAGAGAGAGAGAGAGAGAGAGAGAGAGAGAGAGAGAGAGAGAGAGAGAGAGAGAGAGAGAGAGAGAGAGAGAGAGAGAGGATAGAGAAGGGGGGGGGGAGATTAAATAGAACGGAGTAATTTTGTAGATCTGAACAGATGAGAATGCTGAAATATTTTAAACAAATCACTTCATATATTTTTCCTCAAACCTCTCTCTGCAAAGCCAATAACAGCAATGTCTTTTCTCAGAACTCTTTTGCAATTCTACTAACACACTATACTACTAAACACATCACATACAAACTACAAAAATAGAATCAACAACACAAACATACAAACAGAAAAACCAAAATTACAAACTCACTAAAAACAAACATACATACAAACCACAACACCACAAAAAACAATAAACCAAAAACAAAACACAAAACAAAAAACAAAAAAAACAAAAAACAACACAAAAAAAAACAAAAAAAAACAAAAAAAAACACAAAAAAAAACAAAAAAAAACAAAACACAAAAAAAAACAAAACACAAAACAAAAAAAACAAAACAAAAAAAAACACAAAAAAAAACAAAACAAACAAAAACAAAACACACACAAAAAAAAACAAAACAAACAAAACACAAAAAACACAAAAAACAAAAAAACAAAAAAAAACAAAACACAAAAAACAACAAAAAAAACACAAAACAAAAAAAACAAAAAAACAAAACAAAAAAAAACAAAAAACAAAACAAAACAAAAAAAAACACAAACAAAAAAACCAAAAACAAAAAAACAACAAACAAAAAACAAAACAACAAACAAAAACAAAAAACAAAAAACAACCAAACACAAAACAAAAAAAAACAAAACACAAAAACCCAAAAAACAACAAAAACACCCAAAACAAACAACACCCCACAAACCCCCAACACCCCAAACACAAACCACAACACCCCCCAACCCACCACCCCCCACAACCACACCACAACCACCACAAAACCACAACCAACCCCCCACACCCCCCCCCCACCCCACACCCCACCCCCCCCCCACCCCCCCCCACCCCCCCCCACCCCCACCCCCCCCCCACCCACCCACACCCCACCCCCCCCCCACCCCCCCCACCCACCACCCCCCCCACCCCACACACCCCACACCCCACCCCCCCCACACCCCCCCCACCCCCACACACCCCCCACACCCCACCCCCCCCCACACACACCCCACCCCACCCCCCCCCCACCCCACCCCCACCCCACCCCACCCCACACCCACCCCACCACCCCACCCCACACCACCCCACCCCACACCCCCCCCCCACCCCACCCCCCCCCACCCCACCCCCCCCCACAC
>JAHWGI010001032.1:0-23234 GCA_029379305.1 Frankliniella fusca | reverse complement strand
AGCGTCGCGTACTCGGGCATCGGGAGCACCAGTCCAGTCACGCCGACCTCGTCAGTCATCGCGAACGAATGAAACGGGCGAGGTAAACCTCGCGAAGGCCAATGCGAAGGCCAGGGCAAGAGCCACCTCCAACGTAACCTCCCCGTGTCGAGCCCAGCCATCCCCTCCGACTGCACCAATACGAATCACACCTTCCAGCGCGCTCGGAACCGGCAGACCGCTCCGTGACGAGCCCAGCCGCTGCCGCGCCAGGCCTACATCACCACGTGGCGTGCACGGCTCCTCCCGACGCATGTTTAAAAACTCGCGCCCACCCCCTCCAGCCGCCATTGCACATGCGCACACCGAGCCCTCCCGCCAGCGCGCTGCGCGACGAGGCGATCGGCTGCATCACTACGCACTACATAGCTCCCCCCACCAACGAACAGGCCGGTGGTCTGGGGGATAGCGCGCTGCGCTAGTAATCCTCTGGGCCGGGGTTCGGTTCTCGGTGACGGCACTTTTTGTTATGATGCCCCCCACCCTGCCTCAGGAGCGACCACGTGTACACGCCCGGAGTAGCGACCAGGCATACACGGATGACGGCTTGCCTTCCTCACAGAAGAGCGACCAGGTATACAGCGACCACGCGTCTATATTACTACTAATAATACCTAAGAAATTTAGGCGATGCTTTAGAACCGTATCTTGAGGGTAAGCTGGAGGCAGTAGCAGTACATCAAGCGTATCATGAGCCACACAGTTCCGCAACACCTCTCATGCCAAGTGACTCTCCATCAACATAAAAAAAAGAAATACAGATTAGATTAAGAACAAGAACACAATGTAAGATAAGTTTTCGCATTGGAAGTGTGTAGTTAGAGAGAAAGCGGAAAAGGGAGTCCTGGAGGATAAAGGTAAATGGCTTACTTTTAATGACAAGAAAAGGAGACATAGGAAGGACCATTCATTGCAGAAAACCAACAAACAACATTAAACAACAAAGCAAACATGGATCAAATTTCAAGGCATACTTAACACTTAAAACTAAAACAGTTAATTAAAGACAAGGGGACAAGAACAATTTGCAGTACAAAAAGATGAAGCACATGAGCAAACACATTATGGTGCACACTGATAAATCATATTAAAGGGACATCAAGGTTCAAGTTCAACTACACAAGGCAGGGGCACAGACAAAAAACACAGCTTGCACAGATAAAAAATAATACGCAGAAGACAGCATCAGAACCTTACAAAAAAGAGCACACAACAAAATGCGAGACAGGTACACTTTTGCAAAGCATAAGAGAAACAAACGCATCAAAAGCCAAGTTTCAGGGAAAAACAATGTCAGAACAGCGTGAACCACAAACATTTTGAAAGGCAAAGAAATGTCATGGTAGGGCACACACAGTTCAAATTGTAATATTCGCAGTCCACAAGATAGAGGCAAGAAACAAAAACCACAGCATGCACACATCAAAAAATAACATGCAGAATAGGGCATCAGATCATGTCAAAAAAAAAAAACATACAACAGAATGCGAGACAGGTACACTTTTGCAAAGCACAAGAGAAACAAACGCATCAAAAGCCAAGTTTCAGGGAAAAAAGCACTTTGAAAGGCGCAAGAGAATGACGAATTCAGAGCCATCAGAGGGATGGAATAGAGTTCATCGAGTACATGCGATGCAAGACAAAAAAGAAAGTTTGAATGAAGGCAATGCGACAAGTTCAATTTGCAGCAACAAATCATGGAGCACATGAGCAAAGAAATATTATGGCAGGGCACACACAGTAAAATTTGAAATATTTACAGTCCACAAGATAGAGGCAAAAAACAAAAACCACAGCATGCACACGTCAAAAAATAATATGCAGAACAGGGCATCAGATCATGTCAAAAACATACACAACAGAATGCGAGACAGGTACACTTTTGCAAAGCACAAGAGAAACAAACGCATCAAAAGCCAAGTTTCAGGGGAAAAACAATGTCAGAACACTGTGAACCAGACACACAAGGCAAACACGAAAATCAAGAACTAATTGCACAAACACTTTGAAAGGCACAAGAGAATGATATTGCATTGAAACTTAAAGCAGACATTTTCAAATGTGAAAATTAAACGAGGTACTGGCAGGGTAGCGTATCAGTGAAAATTGGAAAATACTTTTGAAAAGCAGTTGTAGCGTGTATGTTGCGGTTTATAAGTAGCTTACCGCGTCAGGTGGATGGATGGATGGATGGAGGAAAGTGATTCGAGGTAAGCAAGAGAAATCATGCAGCCTCTACGGTAAAATCTGTCACTTTAACTTACACACTCTAAAACCGCCTTAATTGCTTTGTGCTACTGAGTGTACATCTTAAGTTGTGAAAAGGGTGAGATAAAAAAAGGGAGGGTACACTGTAAAAAAAAACAAGATCGTAGTACGGAACGAACTACGGTGTCCCGTATCTTGGTTTGAGAAACTGACTACGGAGCGCAGAGTACGGCGCCACCGTACCTCATTTTCGGTGGGCATACGTCATAATTACGGGTCTTTCGTACCCCATTTTTTGAGTACGGTGATGCCGTACTTGGCAGTCCGTAATGGGGATTCTAAAATTTCTAGTACGGTGCGCGCCGTAGTAGGGAGGCATCATTCTACAGTGGACACCGTTAAAGGAATTAACGGTGATTTCCGTAGTTTTCACCGTCATTTTTTTTACAGTGTACTTATCTTTGGCAAACGAAAATTGTAGTCCCAGGAGAACCACTATCCTATGGTGAGCAGGTCCTCAGCAACACCACCAATAACACCATCAGCAATGCAATCAGCAACGCCCTCAGCATCGATTACCCTGTGTCAACAAAACTGACTGTTAGCATGACAAATCTTTCAGTCGCCCAGAACAAAGAAATGACAAGAAACTAATGGCAAGAATATCAGATGCAAAAAGAAAGATGTTAAGTAATAAACCATTGATGAGCTCCTCGGATCAAAGACAACATCCATCGAGCTGGCTGGATAGAAGGGTGCGATTAACTTCCTCTGATATGCGTCCTCTGCTTCATTGGTACAGGACATCAAATCTGCGAGACAAAATGATCAAAATTAGTAAAGTGGCTAAAGTAATAGAGTAACAAAAATCTTCAAAAGTTACAAAATTACAACATATATACTTACCATTTACCATCAGGCACGGAGACAAAGCAAGAGCTGGTTCGCTAGCACCATTCACTCGCAGAGGTGGAAGAGGGCCGCAAGTTCATGGCTACAAAAGCGATCACCTATTGAAAAATAAAGGATCACGATTCATTGTAGATGGAGCTCTTTCAAAATGTAAATATTCAACAGCAGTCTGTTAGACATGAGAGAGTAAAAGAGGAACACGTCCAGGCGCAAAGTAAGGAGATTATCATAACCCCTGGACCAAAGGATAACGTTCATTTCAAACTGCATCACTTGTTCTCAACTACATGACGACCACTCATAGGACGGAATATCCATACGGATGTCCTCAACGATAGAATTTGAATGTAGGGACGAAATTTCGTTTCAAACTACGAACCTGTTGCAGTCGTCAACGGTCACTTGGGTTGACCCGAGGATTCAAAGCGCACAAAGCTCATCCACGCAGCAATTTGGAAGACATGCTTCATCTTACATCCATTAAAATATCTGTCTTTAAAACTAACAACACTTTTGAAAACAGCACGTTGAGAGATTTCGGTAGGCGTGCGTCGAGCTTTGGCGGACCATCCACCCCACAGCCTGCCTTGCCTGCCTGTTCGCTGTTCGTTCCATCCGCAACGGTTCCATTCCAACTCAAACTGGCTGGAACTCACATGCGCATGCGCGGCCGGCAATGGGACCGGACGGGCGAGCGGGAGGGGTGGAGGGGTAGCGTTGCCAACCTCAGCACAAACAAAAGACATTTGAATTTGATGTTTGATCTGAGTGTCAGCACAGCCAGATGGCCAGTTTTAAAAGAAATAAAATGGTTCCTGAATGTTACCTGTTATTCGTTCGCAAAGGACTTTGCATACTTCTCCAGAGCTGAGGTGACAGTTGGCAGTCTGAGAGCAGAAAATGAAAACAATCAGTGACTTAGCAAATGCCTTGTGTTTGGTGGAGCACTCAATATTACATGTTCTGTTTATTTTCTTTCTTTGTGCAAAAATATCTTTCAGAACTGTGGGATGATTTTTATGTAGTAGCTTGCCGCCACTGACACGTTGCCAAGTTTAGTGCGTCAACCAACCAGTTTGGAAGCCTCCTGCACTGCGCTCAGAGCGAGTAAGTGATTGACATAAGCTGCTCTGGTCGTGTGCAATTTTAATATTTACAAACCATTTTCTTTATTAGGCTGTAGTCCGCATGTCACACGACATTGAACGGCTCCGGAAAACGTCTCTGAATCAGGTCATCGTCGTGTAAGTGACGTCTCTACAAACATTTCACTTCAAAGTGACAGAGGTTATGGCGCTGGTTCCCTGACCTACCTCAAAGGGGTAACATTTTCCAATACAAGCTGTCATCAAGAGCCCTCACCTCTCAGTTTCACCTTTTAAGTAATTTGGAATTCTGTCATTTTTCTTTGACTACGTGCATCTGATCATGTCCATGAAATTCCCATCAAGCCTAGACCACCATAATGTATCGCTGTGGATGGATCTTGCACTTGTTATAGGAAATACCTGCGTACCAACAGAGGTTAACATTTGGATAGATTAATTTTCATATTACTTTGCTGAGAGAGGCCTTTTCTGTTGCAGGCGCAAATTATGCACACTGTCCAGGGCATCAGTTTCCTGGCTGGAGATTTACCAAACCAAACATGGGTTCGATTGGTATCCTCAGCATCTCATTACACTGATGACTTCAAGCTTCTCCTGCTTTGTGTCCCCTGCTGTAATGTTGCCCAGAAACAATTGTAGATGTGACTGTACAACTCTCGAGCTACTTCCCCAGGTAGGTAAAGTGAACTGCTAATCACATGAGAAGAGTTAAAACGTAATGTGAAACATTTGTGGTAATTAACTGTCTCCAAGACTTTCAAGATTCTGTTTTCTTTGTAGCCCCTTGTTTTTTCTTCTTGGATTGCATGTCATGCAATCATGACACCACATAAACCTGCTATTTGCTTTAGAGGCGAGAAAGGGCAGAGTAATTTTCAGCTCAACTGTTCCAGTACACAATTTTCTCAGGTATGTCCAATGAAGTGCTTATCTGATTCCTACATTTTAAAGTGAATGAGTGCATTTGTGCTGAATATAAGCCTGCAAGGCTTTGACGTTTTGTGTTGGATTTTTCTTCCCCTCTCAGGAGTGCATGTGATGCAGTCATGCGACACCTAATAGAACTGCTGGTTTGCTTTCAAGAGGAGTAGTATGGAAAATGTTCACAGGGCAGAGTGATTTTCAGCTCTACCATTCAATTTCACAGTTTTCTTCTCCAGGATATTATGCACCAATTTTCTCAGATATGTGCAGTGTTTATCATGTTAAAGTAAATGTGTGCATTTGTGCTGAATGTAAGCCTGCAAGACTTTGACGTTTTGTGTTGGATTTTTCTTCCCCTCTCAGGAGTGCATGTGAAGCAGTCATGCGACACCTCATAGAACTGCTGGTTTGCTTTCAAGAGGAGTAGTATGGAAAAAGTTCACAGGGCAGACTGATTTTCAGCTCTATCGTTCAATTTCACAATTTTTTTCTCCAGGATATAATGAACCAATTTTCTCAGGTATGTGCAGTGTTTATCATGTCAAAGTGAATGTGTACATTTGTGCTCAATGTAAGCCTGCAAGACTTTGACGTTTTGTGCTGGTTTTTTCTGCCCCTCTCAGGATTGTATGTGATGCAGTCATGACACCTCATGGAACTGCTGGTTTGCTTTCAAGAGGAGTAGTATGGAAAAAGTTCACAGGGCAGAGTGATTTTCAGCTCTACCATTCAATTGCACAATTTCTTTCTCCAGTATATTATGCACCAATCTTCTCAGGTATGTGCAGTGTTTATCATGTTAAAGTGAATGTGTACATTTGTGCTGAATGTAAGCCTGCAAGACTTTGACGTTTTGTGTTGGATTTTTCTTCCCCTCTTAGGACTGCATGTGATGCAGTCATGCGACACCTCATAGAACTGCTGGTTTGCTTTCAAGAGGAGTAGGATGGAAAAAGTTCACAGGGCAGAGTGGTTTTCAGCTCCAGTGTCCCACTACATATCTTTCTTCTCCAAGATGTACTGCCCACTCTCCACTTATTTTCTTAGGTATGCCCAATGGTGTGCTTGTCTGATAACTGCATTTTAAAGTGAATGTGAACATTTCTTCCCCGCGTTTACAGGAGTGCTTGATTGGCAATTATGCCACCTCATAGATCTGTTCTCTGCTTTCAAGAAGACAAATAATTTGGAATAGATTCACAGGATGGAGTGACCTCCATTTCTCCATTGTCCCTCGACAAATTATATTCTCCAGTAAATAATGCCAAGTCTGTACTAATTTTCTCAGGTATGTGCAATGCACTGCTAATCTGGTAAATTTATTCTAATCTGAATGTTTACAGTGTTGTGATGGTTTAGTGCCTGCAATAGTTAGATGTTTTGTGTTTTATTTCTCTTTTCTCCTTTTGAGTGGGGGCGGCAGGGGGTGTATTAGCCACCTTCTGTCGTGACGATATCACTGCTCCACGCGCTCCCCTCCTGGGCGGGTACTTGGGGCGGACTGGTTGCATGCGTTGTGCCTGTTAGCTTGCTGCACCTCTTACTCGGCTAAACGTCAAACGAGAGGGTCGTCAGGCTTGCTTTTGTTTGTGCTCTGCTTGTTGCTTGTGTGCCTGCTTTGCTTGCCTACTTGCTTGCGTGCACGTAACCCCGCAGCTTGTGGCATGGTGTGTGTGAAGGTCGGCAGGTGGTCCGGGGGATGTCTACAACACACAGGTACGTTCTCGCCTTTCATTCTCCGGTCTCCCACAAGACCTCTACGCCGACGGCCGTCAGCTCGGCGGCGAACTCCTTCTCCCGGCTGGCCTCCTCTTCGGCGTGGGTGGCCTCGGCGGCCAGAACCTGGGCGGCGCGGGCGTCGGCGCGACGGACGGCGGCCAGCCCGGCGGCGTGAGCCTCCTCTAGCATCTGGGCGGTCTTGCGGCCCCGCCCGCCGTCACACTCGTCGCACCTTTCCGGGCACCCGGGGCAGGTGTCGAAGACGACGTCGTCCTCGAGGGGCGCCTCGGCCGGCCGGGCTACGGAGCGGGACATGGGGTGAGCACGTGGCGCCCGTGTCCTTTCGTATGTTCCAGACCATCGTCTCTACGGCGCACCTACCTGTCACCGGCCCGAGGGGCCTGACGCCAGCGACTCGCGGGGCGTATCCCGGCGCTGCCTCCCTGGACGGGTCGTGGAGGACAGGGGCGCCGGAAGTGTTTTTAGCTTGGGGGTGCGCAAATGTGTATCAACATTGGGAGAGGAGGGGAAATTTTTAGGAACTTTATTCTTAAATTAAACACACTGTTACCAGAGTTGGGAATCTAGCCTGTGCGCGCTCGCCCGCTCCGACCGCATGCGATCGCTCGGGCACTGGCTTGCGACGCGCCACTCCACGCCACGTCTCCAGACGTTACGAGTCTCCCTTGCTGAGAGTCGATGCCAGCTTCGATGTCACACCGAAGGTATTTCGGGGCCAGATCAGCCAATCACAGCCCGCCGCTGCGTGCAACCGCCGGCGGTTGCAGGTGACCGCAGTAGTAATATAGACGCGTGGTCGCTGTATACCTGGTCGCTCTTCTGTGAGGAAGGCAAGCCGTCATCCGTGTATGCCTGGTCGCTACTCCGGGCGTGTACACGTGGTCGCTCCTGAGGCAGGGTGGGGGGGCATCATAACAAAAAGTGCCGTCACCGAGAACCGAACCCCGGCCCAGAGGATTACTAGCGCAGCGCGCTATCCCCCAGACCACCGGCCTGTTCGTTGGTGGGGGAGCTATGTAGTGCGTAGTGATGCAGCCGATCGCCTCGTCGCGCAGCGCGCTGGCGGGAGGGCTCGGTGTGCGCATGTGCAATGGCGGCTGGAGGGGGGCGGGCGCGAGTTTTTAAACATGCGTCGGGAGGAGCCGTGCACGCCACGTGGTGATGTAGGCCAGGCGCGGCAGCGGCTGGGCTCGTCACGGAGCGGTCTGCCGGTTCCGAGCGCGCTCTCGCAGCAGCCCGGCGGCTGCTGCATCATGTATCGGTCAGCGTTGGCTGGGCGTGTGAGTCGTGACATACAATAGCTCAGGGATTTGCCCCCCCGCCCCCTCACCCCCGTCACCGAGCGTCTGCACCTGCTGTTGGCGGGGCATGTGAGTCGTGACAGACAATAGGTCAGGGATTTGCCCCCCCCGCCCCCTCACCCCCCGTCACCGTGCGTCTGCACCTGCAGTCCGAGCAAGATGCGTCCCTTTTCAGATAACGCAGGTAGATAGTTAGTGAAGCATTGTGTCCTCGGAAATATTTAATCCTGCCCCGCGCCCTACAATGGCAGAAAGCTTATGTGGGTATGGGCCGGAGGAAAGAATACAATATAATTATCGAGCTGGAAGCATCTGGCAGACGAGGGTTTGGACGAAAAAATTAAGAATAGCTTGGCTTTCGTCGTGAGTGTATGTGTGTATGTGTGTGGATGTGAGACTCGCTGAAATGTCGGAGAAAAACAGGTGACCATCTTTTCCGTAATTCGGAAAAATATTTTAAAAGTGCGCACATAAGTAAAATTTGATCAGTAGCTCTTTGGCATTCGTGGCATCAAGATGTTTGTCACGTGCGTTTGCATCATGACATGGTGTCATTTCACAAATGCCTTCCCGGCGGAATTAAACAGTACCGCTGTGCCAGCTGAAGAAAATAATGATAATAATGTAGAAATATCGTGGAGTGTTGGAGAGATAACATTTGCTTCAATTTTTATGTGCCTGTATATTTTTGCTATATGTTTCGAAATCATTTATTCGAAAGCAAGTCCACCTCCTATTTTGCGACGTGTATCTTCGGAGCCAGCGCTGGCAGCCCACCGGAGAGAATGACCAGCGTAGGAGGGGAGAGGTGTTAGGGGAAGGTATTAGTGAGTTTCGGCGGGGCTACCTAGCAAAAAAGGGAGGGGATGGGGGAGGGGGTGTGAAGAGGAGGGAGGGTATGTAAAACTCGGCGGGTCCTTGCAGAGAAATCCGAAGCCAGTCTGTGCTTGTCTCCCGCCTGAATCGCTTCGGTTCGACAACACTACGCTAGTGAGTGGAAAAATTCAGTGCAAAAAGTGTCGTGTGACTACAGGTGTCTTATTAGTGGTTTGTGTTGATTGTTTTTTTGTGTGAACAGATCATGATCGGAACAAGACAGATTGTAATGCCGTTGTTGGAGGCAGCGAGCACCACGGTGCTGCTAGTGCTGTTTCATGCTGTTAGGGGACATAGGGCTGGGCGGCGTGTCCTCATACGTGAGGGAGGAGTTAATGTGGCGGTCCGTCACGTATGAGGACGGGGTATTGACGGTGTGGGAGGGTTGCCTGAAAGGGTTGCACGCATGGTGTCGCTGGTTCACGGTGCCTGTCCGTGAGCTGCGCATCATGACGAGCAAGGATGTGTGTGGCCAGGAACTGGAGAGCATCTTGAATGCTCTCGTAGTTTCCTGGCCCTGACATATCCTGTATTAAAGTTCACAACGGCTTTAATTCAGAAGTGCCCGTGGACGTCAAGGGGTTCAGGCCTGTTTACGGGTACGTTTCCCTGGATTTGTCATCCAGCGACGGATTCAGCGAGATTTCACTGAGGAAAACGTCCTGGACGCCGTGCCGACTCCTTGACGCGTGTCTTAGGGTCGTCATACCTTCTGATTTAGCAAAAGAGCTTGAGGAAAGTGGGGGGCTGGAACCCCACGTTCTTCAGACGGCCCTAATACATGATTTATTGGCTCTGGATGAATTAAAACCGTTGCTTAACTTTATTTCGGGCGGCCCCCCTAGGTGAGGAGGGGGAGGGCGGGGGGGAGGGTGGGAGGGGGAGGGCGGGGGATGAAATAGGAGGGGGAGGGTGGGTGTGGGTAAGCGGGGGTGGGGTGGGGCCGCCAGCCCAGAATCCCCCGCAGCCCGTGGTGCCGCCATGATGATGCTGCCAACCGTAAAAACGTAAGTGTGTTGACGATTTTTTTTTTTTAATTTTTAAAATGTCCTTATGTTTGTAAAATATTTTGTGCTTGTGCAGGGCTCTCGGGGGAGAAGTCACGCCGCACAGAAGGGGTTCTTGTCGTGTGACACAGCGGCGTCACGTCAAGGTATGATATGCGCAGTCAGGACTGTTTGGCGTGTATATAGTGATGTCGGCCATTTTGATGTCTGATAATAATGCTGTCTGTGTGCAGGATGGTGCTGGAGGGAGCAGAGCAGCAGACGACGACGCGACGACACTAGCCAAGGCGTGAATAGACCGTGTCAGAAATCTTGCTCGATGTAAATATCTTTTTCGTGATTCGGTTTCTTTTACTTTGATAAAGACAAAATTTTATCGATCTGTGTTTTTTCTTTGATTCCAGATTCCAACGTGACTGATTTTTCCCCCGAGAGAGTATGAGTGAGTGTGTGTGTGAGTGAGTGAGTGAGTGTGTGTGTATAATATTTCATATGGGGCTAGACTTATTTTAATTTCATGTGTAAATATTTTATATAAGTTGTAAATATTGAATCAAGCTTTGTTTAATTTTGTTATTATTTTTTTTGAAACTGCAAGTGTAAATATTATTTTTTTAAATTCGTTTTTTTTCTCCTTCTTTAAATAAATTGAATCTTATCAGCATTTTTAAAAAGCTTGGTTATGTTTTCATTTTTTTTTGGTAAATCAATATCCATCTTTTATCAGATATGTTCAGATCAATCAATACTTCTTTTTTCAAGGGAAGTCATCAAAGGATAAATGACGACAAAAAACGGGGTTAACTTACAATGTTATGTTTATTCAAAAAAAGAGCAAAATCAAAATAATATAACTGAACATATTATTACGAAGTCATATATACAAAAACAGCGATTCACTTCTCCGCCTTCATTTTCTGCAACTCTTCAATAATTTTTATTTTTAAGAATGATGTGTGATACATGATGAAGCTATTCTTTACAGCTGTAAAGTCTACCATTGTTTTTGACAGGTAATAGTCCAACTGACTACAAAACTCTACAATTTCCTCGGGTGCCTTTAGCAAAGCGTCCACAAACAGTGAATCAGGCGCTTTCTTAAAGAAATCTAAAGTAAGATTATCATCTAACAACATTGTCGCAGCGTGCTGTACAGTCGTGTCCAGGTATTTCATGACAAAGTTTGCAGCATCCCGCTTTTTCTGAACTAGGTGATTCATGGCGAAGCCAAAATCACAAAATTTTCGCCATGTCGCGAAGGACATGACGACGTTTGACTTCGCCCCCCTCTTCAATTGTATGTTGGGTTCCGATCCGCCTAGTCCTTTTAAAATTGTGATTAGAATACCCCCGACATGGATACGCTTAAAAATTTGTCGCCTCCTCACATATGTTTCCACTGCCTGTCGATAATTGTCCGTGATGAGTAGTGTCAGTTCGTCAGGTGAAAGTCTCAGAGATGTCACACTGCCGTAGCTCGTCAAACCCTTTATCAAAATCACCACGAGGCCGGTCAACAGGTCTATACTAAACTGCACACACTTTGTCGAGTTCAGCTCAATCTGCTCCATGGCCACTGTCATGACCGGCGCCTCGAAGTCGTCCTGGGGCGGGTCTAATACTTGCGCCAAGAATTCGTCATCATCATCATCCAGGGTGACGACGGGGGGCGCGGGCTGAGGTGGGGGCGGGGTCCTGGACCCCACCATCGTGGAGACCCCTGAGGAGCTGGTGGACGGCGGCGTGTCCGGTATGGTGATGACCTCCGGCTCTGGTGCCGAGGCCATGTCCAGCAGGTCACTGAGCTGCGAGGCCTGCAGCACCGGCAGCTCGGCGGGGTCCTGGCCCACGCCCAAATCCCGTAGAATGCTCTCAACATCCTCAGGGTGATGGAAGGAGGGCGCGGGGGACGGCACGGCGGGCATCTCGTCCAGGGTCCTCACCCCCAGCTCCTGGGAGAGGGTCTGAACACCCTCACGGTGTTGAAGGTAGGGCTCCGGAGCGGCTTTACGCCCGCCAGTTTGCAGGCGACGGCGCGCGGCGGCCTTCTTGAATCTCTTCGGTGACTGTCCAGACATAGTGGCACGGGGGCGGAGAAGCGCGAGCGCGAGCAGGGCAGCGGAGCAAGGCACGAGTGTGTCTGGCAAAGTCGCGATTACGAGTGATTTTTGTGTCTGCTGGGATCTACTGGAGTGTGGTCCAGATGAATCCTTTACTCCCCCCACCCCATTGACCGGGCCCTCGCTTGTCGCGACCCGCGCCCCCGCCGCCCCCTTTTCCCCCCTCACCCATACATGAAGCCTTTCGGCCGGGCGCTCGCTTGGCGCGACCGACGCCCCCACCGCCCCCGTGCCCCCTCGCCCCCGGTGATTGGTGAATCCCCTCTCCCACCTGTAGCCGCTGGGGGGGCCCTTAAACCCTTGGTCTAGCAGCAATCCATCGGGATTGGCGTAAGGGTCCCCCCACCCTGCATGAGTCGAATTTTGATTGGATGTCCTCCCCCCTACACCCACACCCTTTGCCCTATGCGCAGGCTGAGTGTGGGCCTAGGGGAGCAGTGTGGCGAACGAGTTTAACGCGTCAACATGGAAAATGTAAGTGAGATTTTAGACAACTGGCGCCATCACATGTATGAACCGGAACAGCTCAAGGCGGAAGTGTTTCAAAGATTAATGAACATTCTTTGTGAGTGGGGAGAGGTACCTCAAGATCTGTACCTATTGGACGTGTTAGAGTCTGGGTATCGTGCTTATTTGAACCAGTTGATCTATCATCAAAAATCAGACAGCTCAGTGCATCTTTTGTACGCGCTCGTTCGAAATAGAGTGAGAGTGTCCCTGGGGCTGGAGGCCCTGGCAGCGTCTCGACCGGTGTCGCAGGAGAGCGGCTGTCCGGTCGCGGGTGGTGGTGAAAGGTCCGTGGGGGGCCGCCCGCCGCGGCCCGCGGCCGCGCAGGTGGGGGGAGGAAGGGTACCGGTTCCCTCGCCGCCGCCGCCGCCGCCGCCGCCGCCGCCGCCCCCGCCGCCCCGCCCCCGCGAGGGGTCGCCGCCGCCGCCCCCGCCGCCCCCGCCGCCCCCGCCGCCC
This sequence comes from Frankliniella fusca, assembly GCA_029379305.1. Lineage (NCBI taxonomy): Eukaryota > Metazoa > Arthropoda > Insecta > Thysanoptera > Thripidae > Frankliniella > Frankliniella fusca. The sequence goes on along the minus strand of JAHWGI010001032.1, from coordinate 10,035 downwards.
CGCCCCCGCGAGGGGTCGCCCCCGCCGCCCCCGCCGCCCGCGGGGTCGTTGCCGCCGGGATCACCGTGTACACCGCCCCGCACGGGATCGCCACCAAGCGCTCCCCCGAGACCGCGGAAACAGCCGCGGCAAAAACGCGAGCGTGAGCAGGAGGGAGACGAGCATGAGGAAGAGGCAGTAGAAAGTGACGGGCCAGCCGGGCCCGGGCCAGCCGGGCCCGGGCCAGCCGGGCCAGCCGTGGAACTTTTACTTTCTGTGGACCGTTACTTGCAGCGCTTCAAGACAACATTTCGAGCTGAGACTTTCAAAGTGAGCAATTTGCAAGACAAGCTCCTGAAAAATCAATTGGGTTTGGAATCTCTCTTTGACGATTTGCTGCAGCGTCAAGTTGAAATTGTAAACGCCGACCCAGACGACAAATGCTGTTTAGAATTAAGAGGTTCAGATGAAAATAGACCCTTATGGTTTAATCTCCGTCCTGTTCATCAACTTTCTGGAAACGTTATTGTGGACAAACTTGTAAATACTCTCAACTCTAATGAAAATTTTGTACTAGATACATTTCAGCTCACTTTTATTCATGTACCAAAAAATGAAGGTGGTGCCCGATTGAGATTACCTTTTGAAAGTCTCGATCGCTGGATTGAGAGACATTGTCAGACTAAAACTCTATTTGATCCGCAAAATGAAAATGACAATATGTGTCTTGCGAGATGTATAGCTTACTTGGATCTTTTTCAAAATGCAAATAAACATTTAGCTAGTAGATTAAGGCGACCTCAGAATAAACAGCTTCGAAAGGCATCCTTAAGTTTGTGTGAAATAGCAGGAGTTTCCCCCACAGACAAATGTGGATATGATGAAATTTGTAAATTTGCTGCTGTCCGACCCAATCATAGAATAGTCGTATTCTTAGACAAAAAATGTAAAGAAATCTATTTCAATGGAGATAAAAGAGATGCTAACAATAAGAAAAAGGAAAAAACAATGTACATCTTTTTGCATAATGATCATTACTATGCAGTGACTTCCATCACCGCAGCCACAGGTTTTAATACTTTTTGTGACAACTGTCTGAAATCTTATGGTACTGATAAGATTCACAAATGCCTTTTGACTTGTGATCGTTGTGAGGGTGATGAATATCATGAAAAGAGAGACAATCCTCTCATAAAATGTTTTGACTGCGGTCGATGGTTTGCGGGGCCAGTCTGTTTGGAAAATCACAAGACAGTCAATGGTCAAAACAAGAGTGTCTGTCAAATCAAAAAGTTTTGTGGGATCTGTGAGCAAGCCTATGTATTAAATAGAAAAGTGAAACAGCATAGATGTGGTTTTAAAATTTGTAAATACTGTACAGAATATGTTCCAGCGAATCACAAATGTTACATGATGCCGTGGGAACCTAAACCACTCCCTAAGAACACTCGTATGATTAGATTATATTTTGACATTGAAACTGATCAAAGTCAGCAGTATGAATGTAAAGCAGAGTGGTTTGAACACAAACCAAATCTGTTGATTTGTCAACATGTGTGTCAAGATTGTGAACATGATGCAAACATCAAAAATAATTGTCACTCTTGTGGAGTAAGACAACATGTGTTTGAAGGTTTTGAAGACAACGCCAACGTTGTCTCTGATTTTCTCGATTTTCTTCAGGCGTTGTGCAGCGAACAAAAAACAGAGGTGACAATTTTCGCTCATAACGCCAAAAATTTTGATAATTTTTTTGTGTTTCAAGAATTAAAGAGGCGTCAGATACCTCCTACTGTTGTTCTGAATGGTGCAAAAGTGTTAAGTCTAAAGACTGAAGGACTCCATTTTAAAGATTCCATTATGTTTCTACCTCAAAGACTGAGTTCTCTTCCAAAGGCATTTGGCCTTACTGAACTGAAGAAAGGTTATTTCCCTCATTTAGCCAATAGAAAAGAGTTTTATAACTATGAAGGTAAAATTTTAGATAAGGAATTGTATTGTACAAACAATTTTTGTGAGAAAGAGCTGAGTGAATTTAATTCATGGTATGATGAACATGTCAACAACAATTTTGTCTTTAAGTTTAAAGAGGAAATTATATCTTACTGTATATCAGATGTGCAAATACTCCGTGAAGCCATGGAAAATTTCAGAAGATTATTTATGGAAACTGCACAGTTTGATCCTTTGAGAGAATGTCTGACTCTTTCCTCTGCTTGCATGTGTAACTTCAGAAAAAATCACTTGGGTAACAGCCGTATTGGCATTGTCCCTCGAGGAGGCTATAGGGGCAGAGATAAAGCAAGTTTTGAAGCATTAAAATGGTTAGATTATGAATCCCATCTGATTGGGAAAAAAATATTGACAGCTGAAAATGGTCGTGAACAAATTGTGCTCAAATATAAAGTAGACGGGTATATTGAACTAGATTTACCTGATGGCAGTGTTGAGAAGAGAGTGTATCAGTATCACGGCTGTTATTTCCATCTCTGCAAACGTTGTATCCCCGATGAAACATCCAGAAGTAAAATCAGGGGGAGGTCGCAAGAAGATCCTTATGAAAAAACAAGGTTCATTACAAAAAAGTTGAGAGATCATGGTTATGTTGTGATTGAAAAATGGGGTTGTGAATTTCAGCATGACTTGAAAAATAAAGAACAAGTCATTCAGTTTTTTAAAAATCACGCTTTTAAAAGAATTGAACCTTTGAAGCTTCGTGATGCTATTTATGGTGGTAGAACTAGTGCCCTTTACAGTGCATATGAAGCGGATTTGAGCAAAGGAGAATCAATCAAACTCTATGATGTGATAAGTGAATACCCCTCTGTACAATATCACAAATGGTATCCTGAAGGCCATCCGAAAATTTATCTTGATGGAGATAGAGATATGCCTGCTGTTGAAAACTTGAATGGTGTTATTTTAGCCACGGTCTTGCCCCCACAAGATCTCTTCCTTCCCGTTCTGCCTTATAGATGTTGCAACAAACTGATGTTTCCACTCTGTAGAACTTGTGCAGAAACCATGAATCAGAGTGATTGCCACCATGCAGACCATGAGAGAGAACTTCTGGGGACTTGGTGTGCACCAGAGTTTCATCTAGCAATCGAAAAGAAATATACAGTTAGAAAAATTCATGAAGTTTATCAATATGATTCAGGGAATCAGTATGATCCTGTCACAGGAAAAGATGGAATGTTTACTTCTTATGTGAGAGAAAATATGGCCATGAAAATAGAGGCAAGTGGTTGGCCAAGTCATGTTGTGACAGAAAACGACAAAGACGAATACATTCGATACCATTTGGAAAAAGATGGAATCAGACTCAACAAAGATAAGTTTGAGAGGAATCCAGGCAAAAGATTTCTTGCCAAACTGATCCTGAATTCTTTTTGTAAGTATAATTACTTTGAGTTATGAATCATATTTTTATTATTATTATTATGAAATTGGAATGAATTTACACTGTTTGTTTTCTTTTTTCAGGGGGTAAACTGGGAGAAAAAACATTGAGAAGTAAGACGGAGTTTGTGAGAAATTATGCAGAACTGACAAGACTCACAGAAGATTCGACCATCGAAATTTCTTCTCTTATGCCTCTGGATGATGATCTCATTCAAGTAGTGTATACACCACATGCAGATATGGAAGACAGCTTGAGGACAACTTCATTAGTTCATGCTGCATTCACTACATGTCATGGACGACTCATGCTTTATGAATATTTATCCATCGTTGATGAACGAGCACTGTATCATGATACTGGTGAGTCCTATTAAAAAAAGAATTCAAATCACTGATGGACATTTCATGATTTATTTTTATTATTATTATTATGAAAGGAAAACTAACCTTGTTGTGTTGTACTTCAGATTCCATCTGCTTCATTTCCAAGCCAGGCTACCCAGAACCCGTTGTTGGCCAGAGTTTAGGATCTCTTTCGGATGAAATTACCGAACGATTTGGAGAGAGGTCTATGATTGTCAGTTTTGTCTCCGGAGGTTGTAAGAATTATGCTTTTAAAGTGGCTGTGAACTCAGACATGAGTAAATTAAAAACTTGCATCAAAGTTCGTGGAATAAGTATTGACGGCTCGTGTTCGAATTTGGTGACATTTGATAGGTTATGTTCCATGGTCAAAGGCCATCACGAGCGCACGATCGTCAGCATTCCAAAACAGATTACTAGGTTAAAGTGGAAAATTATTACCAAACCGTCACAGAAAGTGTGGCGGACATGTCTCAACAAAAGACGCCGTGTGCAAAATAAAACTGTCCCTTACGGTTTCACAGCGGAATTGTTGGACGATATCGATTACGAACTTATGGATTTCTTAGAGACATTACAAGACGAATAGGCAACCCGGGCGGCTCTCTGTAACGTCAACAAAACTATGAGAAATTGTCATACCTTGTTTTCTTGTTTGTCATACTCGACCCCGCGTGTGATCTGTGGGGCAGTGCTCACGGTCTCCTGAATGTAAATAAAAGAAATAAAAAAACTAGCTTGTTTCTCTCTTCATACACGACCCCCGTGAGGTGCTGCACTCTGTAGGCGAACTCTGCAGAACACACATGAAAAAAAGAATTGCGAAAAGCATAAAAAGATTAACCCTCATCTTGAAGAACACAGTGTCGTGCAGACAATCGAACACGATGGATATACGTTTCGCTCACCCTTCCAATGCTTTGCTTGTGGGCGGTTCTGGCGCGGGGAAAACAACTTTAATGATCAAGCTTGTTAAAAATAGGGCCCTCATGTTTGACACCGATTTTGTGGAAGTAGTATGGCATTATGCAGAGTGGCAAAAATGTTATGAGGAGTTGTCACATAGCGACCCCCAAGTTCGATTTGTTGAAGGCATCCCCACGATGGATCAGTTCCCGCCTAACGCAGGGCCTAAACTACTTATTTGTGACGATTTCATGTCTGAATTGAAAAATCCTGAATTTTTAAAATTTGCTATAAAGGGTTCCCATCACCGAAATTTAAGCTTCTGGCTTCTTTCACAATGCATCTTCCCCAAAAATATGCGAGAAATCAGTCTTCAAGCACACTATTGCATTTTAATGAAAACTGCCCGTGATTTGGCACAAGTACGGTCTTTTGTACTTCAAATCGATCCCCCCAATTTTAAAGCTCTGATGGAAGCTTACACAGACGCTACGCGTGATGGTCACTCGTATCTCCTGTTTGATTTTCACGTTCGCCAACAAGAACACCTGAGGCTCAGGACAAACATTTTCCCCGATGAAAACACCGTTGTTTATATCCCGAAAAACAAGTATAAAAGTGAACTTGTTCATCGTTCCTAATCAGAAGTGCGCCGAGCTCTGACTCGGCTGGAAGTGCATCATGCCGCCGGCGACGCAGAAGAAAAAATCACATCACGCAGTACTACGTGCTCTGGCTGTCGTCGACACGAAAACTCGCAAAGCCCTGCTTCAATCTGCAGACAAGGATCTCATTTATGCACTCTGTGAAATCGCCTTGAATTTTCTGTCGGGGCGTATCCCCGTCTCGCCTGCAAATAAAAGGAAGCTCGAAAAATACAAGGGTCAGTTGCGTCAACTCGCTCGTAAAGGAGAGTCGTGGAAGGAAAAAAAGAGAATAGTGCAACGAGGAGGTGGTTTTTTCATACCGCTCCTTTTGAGTGTGCTCGGTCCAGCTATTGGAAACCTGCTGTTCAGCAAGTCGTAATATGCAGATGGAACACTGTAAGAAATTGGTGCTCGTGCCTCACGAGACCGTCTCGCGGCTGCAAGGCGCGCAGACAGGTCGCACGCCAGGGGCCGTCGCATCTGAGCTAGACACGAGCATCGCAGACATTTTGGCGATGAAAAATGAAGGAGACGACTCGAAATGGAAAATGTACAACCAAGCCTTACAACGTTACTTGCATTTCGTAAGAGAAAATCAGAAACCTCTCGAATTGCACGTGCCTAGTGACCAACAGAAAACAGAAGATGTTTCAGAAATCGACACGACAGCGTTGCGATCACAGATCAACAGTATTGTCCCCGCTAAAGCTCAAAGACTAGCCAGTGCACTCGTGGACTTCTTGGCGACACCACGGGTCCGTCCTCTGCTTTCGTGGGACACCCGCGGTCAAGTCAGCATCTCTGGAACAATCATTCCTCAAGCCAACATTGTGGATTTGATTTCCGACGCCGTGCGAGCACGTAAAAAAGCACAGGCCGTGGGCTGGATGCCATTCGTCAAAACGCTAAAATCTCTCCATTGCTCACGAGAACTCGTTCAGAACGCACAATATCGCGAATTCATGCAAGAACAAAGCGGTTCCGGTATTCCATTCCGGGATGTTACGCCGCTCATCGCGCCGTACCGCGCCGCCGAGACGCACCGGGGACGCACCGGGGACGCGCCGGGACACGCGCCGGGACACGCGCCGGGACACGCGCCGGGGAGACGCCGGGGACGCGCCGGGACACGCACGCCCGCCCGCCCGCCCGCCCGCACGCACGCACGCCCGCCCGGACCGTACGCCCGCCCGCCCGCACGCACGCACGCCCGCCCGCCCGCACGCACGCCCGCCCGCCCAGACGACTTCACATCCGCCTGTCAGAAGACGTCTCTCTCAAGAGGATGGGCAAAATGGAAACCTTGATCGGATCTATTACGACACCCGACATCCAGCAGGATTCAGCACACCAGCCAGGTTGAAGAAAGCCTCCAATCTGTCTCAAGACACCGTGAATGACTACCTCGATGATCAGAGGGCTTATACTCTGCACAAAAATGTGAGGAAAAATTTTCCTCGCAATAAAACGTATGCAGACACTATCGACGCATGCTGGCAATGTGATTTAATGGACTGTTCTTCCATTGCCGACCACAATCAATCCCAACGATTCATCTTTGTTGTGATCGACGTCTTTAGCAAATACGCGTGGACGGTACCCATACCAGACAAGAAAGCAGCTACGATCGTTTACGCTTTACAAACCCTGTTTGATATGACAACTCGGAGATGTGCTGTACTCCTCTCAGACAAAGGACGCGAAATAAACAATACGACTGTCAAAAAATTCTTAAAAGAACATGGCATTGAATATTTTCACACCCAAAACCCCCAAACGAAGTGCTCTGTAGCAGAGAGATTTATTCGCACGCTGAGAATGTGGATGCAAAGATATTTCACGCGCACAGGACAGTATAATTATACTGACGGGAGTCCTTGCCGACATCACCCATGCTTACAACCATAAAACACACAGAAGCATTAAAATGACGCCTGCCGAAGCGAGTGATGAAAATAACATCATGCAAGTGTACTATCAGTCTGAAAAGTTTTGTCCCTCGACTGCCAATAGCGATGGTCCCAGACAGCCTCGCACGGGTCCCCTCTCAGCGCGCCCTAGCAGCAGACGAGCGGCTGCTGCCAGGCAAGATGGCGACCCTGTCTCCACCTCGCATTTTTGACAGTCATTTTAAACTCAGCTATGTCGGAATCTATCTGTTTTATATGAAAATACCAAACATATTGCTTGCAGAAAGCGATAGAAATCATTTGTGGCGCGGAGACTTATACCGATCGCAGGATGTAGAGAGATAAAAATCCGGACTAGGTTAGCAAGCCAGCTCCAAGACTTTCAGCGCTGTCATCGCAATTTCTCATTCCGCGCGATCACCGCGGAATTCAAACGGGTCGCATTGGTGACAAGCGTCGTAGACAAGCCCTCTAATACTGATTAATTGGGTCGGAGGCCTGCCTACCAGGTGGCTGACGGACCCCGGGCACTTTTTGTACTATGCAACCCGCCCGCACCGCTCCATCCGGGACTGCATACCCATCAGGCGCTGGGGACCGGCTTCAGGCGCGGACGCTCCGCTCCGCCACTGTCGTTGCAGCCCCCGCCCCGAAAGGGCCCTCTCGCGGTTCACGCGGTCTACGGTAGGGCGTTACAGGGGGGAGGTTCGCGGTTTCGCGGGGGTGATCCGCGAGTCCTCGCGGTTTCGTGGAGGTGATCCGCGAGTCCTCGCGGAAAGCTCGCGGACCGCGGGTCCTGCCGCGGGGGTATCTCGCGTAACGCGGATGCTTCGCGGGTCCTTCGCGGACTGCGAGCTACCCGCGAGAAGGATCCGCGGACCGCGACCTTCCCCCGGCGAAGGATCCGCGTTACGCGAGATACCCCCGCGGCAGGACCCGCGGTCCGCGAGCTTTCCGCGAGGACTCGCGGATCACCCCCGCGAAACCGCGAGGACTCGCGGATCACCCCCGCGAAACCGCGAACCTCCCCCCTGTAACGCCCTACCGTAGACCGCGTGAACCGCGAGAGGGCCCTTTCGGGGCGGGGGCTGCAACGACAGTGGCGGAGCGGAGCGTCCGCGCCTGAAGCCGGTCCCCAGCGCCTGATGGGTATGCAGTCCCGGATGGAGCGGTGCGGGCGGGTTGCATAGTACAAAAAGTGCCCGGGGTCCGTCAGCCACCTGGTAGGCAGGCCTCCGACCCAATTAATCAGTATTAGAGGGCTTGTCTACGACGCTTGTCACCAATGCGACCCGTTTGAATTCCGCGGTGATCGCGCGGAATGAGAAATTGCGATGACAGCGCTGAAAGTCTTGGAGCTGGCTTGCTAACCTAGTCCGGATTTTTATCTCTCTACATCCTGCGATCGGTATAAGTCTCCGCGCCACAAATGATTTCTATCGCTTTCTGCAAGCAATATGTTTGGTATTTTCATATAAAACAGATAGATTCCGACATAGCTGAGTTTAAAATGACTGTCAAAAATGCGAGGTGGAGACAGGGTCGCCATCTTGCCTGGCAGCAGCCGCTCGTCTGCTGCTAGGGCGCGCTGAGAGGGGACCCGTGCGAGGCTGTCTGGGACCATCGCTATTGGCAGTCGAGGGACAAAACTTTTCAGACTGATAGTACAACACACTCTACGGGGATCTGCGACGCGAACCCGTCAAGCCTAGACTCAAAGTCGGAGATCACGTCAGAATTTCAAGAGAAAAACAAATGTTTGAAAAAGGAACACATTTTAATTGGACTGAAGAAATTTTCAAGATTGTGAAAATCATTCCACATCAACAGCCCGTGTACAAGATCGCCGACATCGATCATAACGAGGAAATAGAAGGACATTTTTATTCCTGGGAACTCAACAAAGTAAAGAAACCCACAGCCTTTCAAATTGATCACGTCGTAGACACCAAAGGAAAGGGCCCGAAAAAACAACTACTCGTGCATTGGCAAGGCTACCCTGTCTCCTCTCGCTCCTGGATTTTTGAAAAGGATATCCTATAATACGCACCGTCCATCTACTCGAGCCACCAGTCTGTGCGCGACACGCGAACGAGCAACATGGCCGAGAACAGTTTTCACATGGTGTTACCCTCCAACGCGTCGGGAGTACTTTATCCTGAAAACAAAACATCCAAGTTTAAAGTGCATCTACCTCAACGATGCGAACTGCATGGGGAATGGCAAGTCGCACTACTCGAAGCGCATTACCCCAACACGCTCATCAATGTGCAGAAGCGTGAAAATTGGATTGAAATCTATGAAGTACCAGAGGGAACGTATATCCCCAAACCGCCAAAACGTGAAGAAGGACCAGGATTTGTCGTTGACGCACAACCTTACGACTACAGAAATTCAACGACTTCCTCTTTGAAATTCAAATTCTCTCTGCGTCCGGGACTCTACACGACGGCCCAGTCACTCACCGAACACATCGCCGACGTGCTCAAGCCATTGAATACCTACTATACCCTGGACGGCAATACACCATCTCAAAGCTGCGGAAAAATTGGCGATAACAATACCACGGTGTGCATCAACTTCCTTGTGGGACTGACCAAAGAAAAATGTTTCCACATCGCAGCTCTCAAAGGACTCCGCAGCTCTGTCGTATACTTTGCACCGCGTCTCGCCGCACAACTCGGCCTGCCTTTCCCAGGACCGTTCTCGACGAGTGACGTCATTGAGGGCATACGCCCCGTCGACTTGACCCTCGGAAAACCAGAGCAAATGTTTATCTACATGAATATTCTCAAGGACCAGATTGTCGGAGACACAAGAGCACC